>JACSCI010001246.1:0-18471 GCA_016801065.1 Sceloporus tristichus
CATGTGTGCGCAGAGTCTGTCCGTTGGGGGAAGATGGCGCCGAGGAGGCTCGCAAGGATCGAGCATTGGATGGCCGAAGAAACCGACCTCCTGCTCGATTCTCTCGGCCGTACAGATGCGGGGTTGAGGCGGCTGATGCGATCCAGCAGCCACCCCAACCTCCATCTGTACGAGAGAGCCTCCCGGCACCTCGAAAGGCACGGTTGGAGACGGCTTGCGGTGCAATGCCGGACCAGGTTTAAAAATCTCAAGGCAGCTTTTTTCAAGGCCCGGGACATTGCCCAGGGCAGCCCCCCGCGACATGTCCGCCCGCCTTTCTACCAGAGGCTGGCGGACATGTGGCGGAGGGCAGGGCGGCCTGCAGCTCGGGAACGGAGGCCCCCGCCAGGTAATTGTCAAAGGTTTGGCTACCGGCGGGGTTGCGCTGTGGGGTTGCACAGGTAGGGGGACGGAATGACTAATTGTGCGCATGATCTTTCCTTGAGACCGTTTATTTTTTTCCAGCCCCCGACTCTGATCGGGGAAGACCAAGGAGGAGGAGGGGGTCCCGGCGCCGTGAGCCTTCTTCCTCACTGTCTTCCGAAGAGGAGGAACAGGAGGAGGAGGAAGAGGAGGATCCCTCCGTGTTGGGAGAGGAGGGAGAGGACGAGGCACCTGCTGTCCGCGAGTCACCAGCGGAGGAGGAGGAGGAGGAGGAGGAGGAGGCGGGGCAGATCGAGGGTACGTTGGATCAGGGAATGTCACGCAGGAGTTTGTTTTGGGAATTAGGTTGCCAAGGAAGAGGAAAACTTAGACCGTGGGACACTATGTGGTCATCCACTCTGACCCTTCCAAGGGTGGTGTCATAGAAGCATATTTTGCTGTCAGGCCCCATTTCTGCTCTGTTGGAGGTAATGGCAAAGCAGTTGCTACGAGGTATGTTAGGACGCCCCCACCCCCCCCTACACCCCCTGCGGCCGGTTTAACTGTCATAGTAATGTGTACTCTATTCTGTCATACCCAACAGCTGAGGAATCGCAGCCTGGACCATCCCATGCTGCTGGGGTCGCTGCAGCGGCACCACCCGCACTTTGTGAGTTGCAAACATGTTTGCTCTAGTTAAATCTTGGGATTTAAGTCCTGCAGTACTATTAGCGGGAAGCATGACTGTAGCCAATTGTGTATGCATGTATGTCCTGTCTATTTCTAGCAAGCTGACACATCAGTGTACATGTACGCTTTTTTGTGTGGAGGAGTGCATGCCACAAGGCGGTTGCCACAAGCAGGGCAACACTGTTGCGCCTAAAAGTGGAATGGCTGCTGTTACATGTCTGCTAAAGACATCATGTTAAGAGGAATGCTAGATAGAGTTGTTTTGGTGCAAGTGAATATGTGACTGGCACTTTGGGGTGAGGAGAGTATTGACACATCTATTTGTTCTTCTTTGTTGTCTGTAGGGTACTCCAATATTCTATTACGAGTAGGGGCCCAAGACCAGAGGCTGGCCCTGATGGAGAAGAGGCTGTCCAGGCTCAAGGGACTGGAACAGAGAGTGGAGAGGCTGGAGCGTGTCCTGCGCCAGCGCTGGCCGGAGGACTTTGAAGATGTGTAAATAGTTAATATATTGTTTTAACATTGTAAATACACAGTTGATATTTTTTGAACAAATGTTTCCTTGTGGTCATTTTGCAATGCTACTTGTCTGTGGGAGACATACAGATTACGCACATGTTTATAGAACATTTGTTTTATTAGGCCACCTCAAAACTAGGGACTAAGAGGCCGATATGTAATGTAAAATCATTACAACAATTTAACTCCTTGTCAGGAAACATTTGTAATGTAAAACCATTACAACCATTTTAGTGAACAACATGATACATGTCAAATGTGGAACCATTACAACTAGTCATGTACAAATTGTCATAAACAGTTAAACCAAAGTAAACATTGGAAGCAAGGCAGATGTTCTGTAACATAGTCCAAGACTTTAATCAGGGGGACAGTGTAACCGGCTTCTTAATCTTGCGGATGGGCCTGGTACTTGGTCCAGGAACCGCACCCCCAGATGATGCTGTAGACCCTCCCTGAGACTCCTGCTGGCTGTCAGAAGGGCCAGGAGGAGAATTGCTTGATTGTTGCATGGAGCCCGGGGAACGCTTAAAGCGCTTCTTCCTCGGCATGCCAGTAGCATTGCCTTGGGTACCCTGCGACTCCATCAGCTTGTACATTTTCTCCATTATCTGGTTGCTAGCCAGCAGACCACCTGTTAGTTGCTGCATGCTCTCTCTGTCCTCAGCAATTAGCTGTGTCATGACGCCGAGTGACTTATCTTCCCTGGCCTCCTCTTTTTGACTCTCCTCCCTCAAAAAACCCAGAAGCGAACTCATCTGGGCAGCGGACTGGGTGGCAATCTTTTCAAGGGCCGCAGTGGCAGAGTCCCTCACCTTCTTGCGTTTAATGAGGGCCAATCTCTCCGCAGGAGTCATCACTGCTAGGGGGTTCATGATGGCACAAGCTGAAAGAGAAAAGGAATTTTAATAGGGAAGTGTAAGTGGTGAGGCAGGAAGGCAAAGGAGGAAGACATTACCATTGGGGGCCAGCTATAGACCTGTGTATGCTGATATCCCATGAGGGCAAAACTTACTATTGTTGTTATTGTTGGAGGACAACAGCATTGGCCATCCCAAGGCGGATGCCTGGCCATTAGCCCAAGGTTTGCAGTGGGTTAATGGTGCTGAAGCGCCTACCCATTGTTTATGCCCTTCTACAAGCGGAAAACAATTAAGAAACCAGATCCACAGGTCCCACTCTCAAAGGGTGTCCCTTTTCCTGACCTTCTAGCGGCTTGAGGAGAGCAAAGGGAGTATCAGGCTTTACAATTAAAACAATTACAGTTGAGGCTACCCTCTATTCAGCAGTCCAAACTCAATTTCCATAACAAAAGTAAGGGAGGAAGATTTTGAATGGCATTCTCCAGCCTTTTATAGTAGGCACAGCAAGGTTTGAAAACAAACCTTATATTCCAGTTTGAGGGAAGGGGGGGGGCAGGAAAATGGCTGCTGGGGGAACTTTTGGGGTTTGCCATGTGCTACCTCCATGGGTGATAAGGGGAAGCTCAGGTTGACCGGTGCTTGTGATTTTATCCCAAGATTACTGTGTTAATGAAGGTTCTGGTAGGATGCAATTAATGGAGGGGAGCCCATACATCTAATGTATTTTGTATTCAGCCTATACACACAACATAAGCAAAGCAGAAGCCGAAAGTGCATTTTGTCATCAATGGAGAACCTACCATTGCTTCCCGCCCGGGTTTGGGTTTGGGTTTGGGTTCCGTTAGACCCCGAGCTGCTGGCCGCTGGTTCCTGCTGCTGCAGTTCTCGCACCAGGGTCTGCGGATCAATCTCCTGCAGCACCAGATTTATCTCCTGATCTGGATCCTGAGTAACAACGGTCTCTGTAAAGCGGAGATAAAAATGCACAGTAAACCAGCCTTGCTCGGATGCCACAGGCACACGGACACAGACAGAAACGGTGTGCAGGGATTCATGAGCGGCTTTCCATTGCGGCGGAGGGCCACATAAGGGGGCCTGGCACACAGCGGACACCGACTGCTCAATTGGCAAAACTCTAGTGCATATAATATGGAACACATGCGCACATTCTTTCAAAACTTTTTTATAGAGGAAATTAGTATTGGCATGTTACCTTGGGAAAACAGATCCTGCGAGTCCGCCAAGGGAGCCTGCGAATCCGCCAAGGGGTCCTGCTCCGTGATGGGTCTAGAGGGCCCTTCCTCCACCAGCTCGAGGTTCTCGCTGTCGTGGTATGTAACTTCCGTCTCGTCCGAGACCCGCTTTGCCTCCACACTGGCATCCCCCGCCAATATTCTGCGAAGCTCGTGGAAGAATGGCATTTCTACCGCGCCGCTTCCGCTCAACCTCGATTTTTGATATTCCTCCTTGAATTTTCTTTTCAATGCCTTAGATTTCGTGCGACATTCTTCCGCATTTCTGTCATGGCCCCTCCTCCGCATTTCTGCGGCGATGTTTTCAAAAACATCAATGTTTCTGTGGTTCTCCCTAAGTTGCTGCTGCACCTTTTCCTCCCCCCACAGCGCTATAAGGTCCACAGTTTCTGCATGTTTCCATGCTATCCCCCTACCAGATGATTTCCTGGCAGCCATCTCCGAAGCGCCATGTGCTTGCGATCCCGCCATTGGAAAGGGTCGTGATGATCCTACCAGCTCGAGGTTCGAAACAGCAATGGCGCCAAGCCCCAAAAAAGGGGGAGTGGGCAAATTTGAAAATGAGGGAGGTCCGGGGTTGGCATCGCCCACCTGGCAGGTTACAAGCCTCGCCATTGGCTGGGCAGCCAATAGGTGCCCACCAGGTGACCCTAAATTGGGGTTAGGTCACATCCGCCGTCTACTTGGGGGAGGTGCCACTGAGGACAAGGGATAAGGGGCGAAAGGCTATTGGTCAAGTTTCTGGGCATCCACCAACAACCTGGCATGGCATTTTGGCATGGCGCTCACAGGAGTGGCGGCCAACATGTAGAACTGCACATTGCACTTGTGGGGGAACCGGGGGGGGCAGGTTTCCGGGGCCCATTACATGTCCCGGGGTGGTAGTGGTACTAAAGTCAACAAAAGAGGGGGGGGGAAAGGTGTGCTACAACTGTCAAAACACCCCCATTGAAGCGCCCTATTACTATGAAACTGTGCGCATAATCTATCAAAACAGCATTCCAATTAAAAAAAAATTCCTAGGAGACGGAATGGAATGCTAATCACAAGGGAAGGAGAGGTGTGGCAAAGGGTGCACAGTAACCAGTTGAGAGGGGAGAAAGGGTAGGGGACTGCCGGCCAGACAGCCTTCTCTCAGCGGCCCCAAATACGCACATCGGCGCGCATAATCTGTCAAAGCGGCTGCTTAAACAAAAAAAAAAGTTGATGGCGGGAGCCGGCTACAGCGGCACATGTGAAGGAGAGAGAGGGGCGACCGTGGGTGCACAGCAACCGGCCGGGGAGAGAGTGAGAAGGGTGTAGTTTCACCTGCAAACCCCTAAGGCACGAATCGGAGAGGTGCGTCTGTGCGCTTAATTTGTCAACGCAACAGTAGTTAAAAAAAATTATCCGGGGGTAGCCTGGTATGGATAGCGACGAGGCATAAGAGGGGATGCCCACCGCCCGACCTGTCCCTTCTCCAGCCATTGATTTGTATGTGGGAGGGAAGGTCTGCGGCTGCGCAACATAGCGCTCGAGAGTGAGGGGGTCATGAGGGGCGGGCTCTACTGCCCGCCCACTGCAACCCGGCCCTCCCCCTGCAACTGCCCCGATCACGACCGGGATGAAGTTCATATTTCCAGGAACCGGTTTTTTTGAAAAAGTAATGGTTTATAACCCGGTTGCAAAAAACCCGCGCTAGGGGCCATTTAACACGGAACGGGTGTGCAAGCCCCGGATTCGCTTGTGTGAGATTCGGGGTGAGTAGGAACTTCACGTGATTGAATCGGTTTCAAAACCGATTTTTTTTTGTAATGTGAATGGGCCCTAAAGTTTATTTCCTGCACTGAATTCTGAAGTGATGAAATAATATTTGGGATGCACCATGCAATTTCCTCCCCTTTTCCTTAGTCACTCTCTGGATGAAGGCTGTTTTCTGTTGCAGGTGACCTTTACGGATGTGGCGGTCTATTTCACAGAGGACGAATGGAATCTGTTAACGAAGAAGCAGAGACTTATGTACAATTGTGTAATGATGGAGAATTATGAGAATGTGGCTTCTGTGGGTAAGGAACCTTAATCCATTGTCCTTTCTATGAAGACTGAGGTCCGTTTTGTGCTAAATTATCATGGTGCTATGATTCCACTAGAATTATAGAATCATAGAGTTGGAATAGACCGCAAGGGCCATCCAGTTCAACCCCCTTCTGCCATGCAGGAATACATTTCCAAACCCCATCCATCCTCTGTTTAAAGACCTCCAAGGAAGAGGACTCCACGAAACTAAGGGAGTTGCACTGTCAAAGAGCTCTTACTGTCGCTCCTCAAAGGGCTTGATGGTTTCAAGATCCTTCACCACATTGGCTGCCTTCCTCTGGGCATGTTCCAACTTGACAACATCTGTTTTAAATTGTGGGACCCTGAACTGGACACAGGATTATTCTGACTAAAGCAGAATAGAGTAGCACTATTACATCCCTTGATCTAGAAACTTTACTTGTATTGATGCAACCTAGAATGACATTGGCCTTTTTAGCTGTATACTGTATTGGTTGTGAGTCATCTCCTGGTGCCACACAGCATGAAGCATCCTCTGCAGTTAGCTTGCATTATGCCATGTGCTCTGACTCAACACTCAATGGCAGTCTCACAGAAAATGATGCCACTTTTCAATGAAAGTATTTTTACACATATTTAATGGAATATTTTTCAACTGCCTGATTATCTGCTTCCACTGATTTCCTCATGGCAGTTCCCCTACAATCTCTTCTTTGCTAGCTCCTATGAGTAAGGATACAATCATTATATGGATTTGGAGGCATCCAGAACAGGGTCATGCTCGGGTCACTCACACCAACTTTATTCATTTAACCTGAAATAGGGAGGGGTGAACGTAGGGCTAAATCTTGGGGTAACACCTTCCTCTCTTAACACTGAGATTCAGTCTTGTCTGTCATTGTCCTTGTTTACAGAAGAACTTCTCAGTCATGAGAGAGTCCACACAGGAAAGAAGTCACATAAATGTCAGCACTGTGGAAAAAAATTTGCCTACAAGTCAGTTCTTGTCAAGCATCACAGAGTCCACACAGGAGAGAAGCCATACGAATGCCAGCATTGTGGGAAATGTTTTTCTTTGAAGGGAGTCTTAGTGAGACATCAGAGACTCCACACAGGAGAGAAGCCATACAAATGCCAGCATTGTGGGAAATGTTTTTCTCGGTATTCAATCCTAGTGACACATCGGAGAGTCCACACAGGAGAGAAGCCGTACAAGTGCCAGCATTGTGGGAAAGGTTTTTCTTCAAAGTCATACCTAGTGTTACATCAGAGAGTCCACACAGGAGAGAAGCCATACAAATGCCAGGATTGTGGGAAATGTTTTTCTTGGAAGTCACCCCTAGTGACACATCAGAGAGTCCACACAGGAGAGAAGCCACACAAATCCCAGTAGTGAACTAATATTATTTTTGTGAATAAGAAATACAAAAAATATATTTCCAACCCAGTGGTGCTAAGAAAAGGCTCTTGTGATTTTGCTTGTAAGTTTTGTCTTTCTATATGTCTGTTTATGTTTTATGGTTGTATTTTGTTAAGTTTGGGTTTTTATTGCTAATATTATATGTAGATAATTACTTTGGTTTGTAAATTGTGGGTCGTGGTATAGGTTATGTAGTTGGGGGGCTGGGATTTGTTATACAGTGGTGCCTCGGGTTACGAAATTAATTCGTTCCGCGGCCGCTTTCGTAACCCGAAAAGCCTTCGTAAGCCGAATTGCCATAGGCGCTAATGGGGAAAAGCCGCGATTCTGTGCGAAAAAGCCGAAAAAAGCACCAAAAGTTTTTTCGTAACCCGAAAAAACATTCGTAACCCGAAACAATGATTCCCTATGGGATTTTTTCGTATCCCGAAAATTTCGTAACCTGGGTATTTCGTATCCCGAGGTTACACTGTATATGAGTTATGGGAATGATAGCTATTGGAATTTGTGGGATGTTGGCTGAAGAAAGTTGGAGGTCAGTATTAAAAGAAAGGAATAGTTTGTGGGAATGGCAATGGGGGCCTTGCTACCTTGGGGCATAGACTGTGGGAATTGGAGGTGGGGGCTATATTTGGAAGAAGGTGATATTTAAGGTTTTGGGGTTTTAATATATTGTTTGGATTGGAGTGGGCAGTTCTGGCTTAAACACTGAATGTCTATGTGTTCTCAATAAAGTTCTTTGCATCTATTTCAACACACTGGACTCTTTGATGCACAGAAGTTACGAATTTGCCCAAACTGAACCTTTCTTCTCTCTTCAGGCTTCATCTCCATTCCCAGCCATAAGAACAGCAGAGGCAAACACACACACACACACACACACACACACACAAACAAACATACATACAGGATACACAGAGAGCTATATTTCTAAACTAGAGCTGTCCTTTCCTGCCTTTCTTCTCCTGAGTCCAGCTCTGCATCTTGGGCTTCATTGCTGTCTCCTCAAAGGAAGAAAGGATGGAAGGAAGGGGAGGCCGCTGAACCCCCGGCGCATACTTTCCCACAAAGGCCGCCAGTGGAATAAGCAGCAGTAGCATCTAGGCCCTGGCAATCCCTGCGCATGCTGAGGAGGGGCCTTTGGGGCCATATGCGCATGCACAGTCTCAGCCCCTGAAGCCATTGCTGCCCTCACAGTCTGTTTTGTGGAGGGAGGGAAGTGGGGAGAGCCCTTGTTCATCTGGAGGGCCCTTGAGGGGGTTATAAGAAGGAAGGAAGCCCCTCTTCTCCTCCAAAGAAAGGCAAGGGGCCTGTCAGGCCTCCTCTCCCTCTTTCATTCCCTGCCCCCTCCTTGGGGGATTCCTTTGGGCCCAGGTACTTGGGGGGTTATTATGAGAAAGGAAGGCAGGGGGACCATTGGAGAGAGGCATGGCCATGGAGAGGTGGAGGCTCCAAAGGTAAAAATGTCTTTGAGGAGCCCCCTCCCTCCTGGAAATTGGGGCAGAGGAGAGAGAGACTCTCACTTCTGATGCCCGATTTGGGGAACAGTTTTGTGCCAAATAGAAAGCATCACACAGGACAGGATTCAATAGCATTGGAAACAACACTTTTTGGGGGGGAGGGAGAAGTTTTCTCTGGAGTCCTAGGGGAGGGGGCTCTGGGGGGCAGAGAAGAGCCCAAATCTAGGCCAAAGCCAAGAGGAGGGAGACAGACCTCAAAGCTCTGGCAGTCCCCTGGCAACCTGGGAACTAGGCTTAGAGGCCCACAGGATCCGGATTGGGCACCCCCCTCACATACTTACCTTTTCCTTCACAACAGCCCTGAAGAGGAGGACCAACAGAGAGACCCTCAGCCCCAGAAACATCCCTCTCCCCCCCCCCCCAGTTCTGGGAGTATGCTGAAAGGGCCTTGGACCCCCTTGAAGGGATGTTGTTGTTGTTGTTGTTGTTATTATTATTATTTCTTTATATTCCACCTTTTCTCAAAGGATTCAAAGTGGATTATACAATAACATACAATTTAAGAAATACAGTTAAAATTTCAAAAAACCCTGCCCCTCCCAATTATAAGAACATTAATCAACCATTAAAAAGCTATTAAACAGCAAGAAAATGTAAAACATCCAAAACACAATACTGTACAGTAAAAAAGTTTTTTTCAGGCAAGAAATGGGTCATTTTCTGAAGGTGAGAAGGAAGGGCAGGAATGATACATCAATAACAATTTCCATAACAGTAACGATGGTTAGGGTAAGGAGGAGGGAGAGGCATGTCAATAGATCTAGTCTAGTCTGGAAAGGGCTGCCGAAGAGAGCCATCTTAATAGCCTTCCTAAAGGCTTCCAAGGTGGAAATAGTCTCTCATCCGGAGGTCGTTCCAGAGCCTGGAAGCTGCTGATGAGAAGGACCTCTGGGTCACTGCTGAAAGTCTGGTCTTCTTGAGTTGGCGCAGGTTCTTCCCAGAGGACCTGAGTCTGTGGTGGATTGTATGGGAGGAGGTGCTCCCGCAAGTAGTCAGAACCCAAGCCATGTAGGGCTTTAAAGGTCACAACCAACACCTTGTATCTTGCCCAGACACTAATGGGCAGCCAGTGGAGGGATTTAAGAACCGGTGGAATGTGTGCAGTTCTAGAAGTGCCCATAACCAACCTGGCTGCCATATTCTGTACCAACTGAAGTCTCCGAACTTGGCACGAGGGTAGCCCCATGTAGAGTGCGTTACAGAACTCGAGCCAAGAGGTGACCAGCTTAATGCCAAATTTATTTAATGCCAGCTACAGACTCCACCACATGCACAAAACAGGCAAGGGTAGAGACCTTTTATATAATGAGTAGCCAGGTTACAAGCTAAAAAATGTAGAGTGTGTTACAGAAATCAAGCCAAGAGGTGACCAACGCATGTACTACTGTTTCAAGGTCTTGTTGCTCAAGGAAGCCGCGCAGTTGGCATATCAGCCGAAGCTGACAACAAGTGCTCCTGACTTTTGCATCCACCTGAACCGTCAGATGAAGTGATGAATCCAGGAGCCCTCCCAAACTGCGGACAGAGTCATTCAGGGGAAGTTTGAACCCATTCAGAACTGGCTGACATAACTCCATTCTGGAATTTGGGGTCCCCATTACAAGTTCCTCCGTTTTACCTGGATTCAATTTGGGCTTGTTTTCCCTCATCCATTCCATTACCGCATTAAGACAGGCATTCAGAGGAGAGACACCATCTTTAGTCAGTGAATCAGTCGGAGACAGACAGGTTGCATAATTGTAATGGTATTTCATTTCAAATAAATAAATGCATGAATAAAGGGATTCATGACATATTGCAACCTCAGGTTGATGCTCCTTGCCTGAATGAGACTGGCCCATTGCAACCTGAGGCTGATGCTCCTTGCCTGCAGAAATGAGATGGGACCATAGTGACTTTAGGCTAATGCTGCTTACCTGAAGGTTTGACATGTGACCATTGCAACCTGAGGCTGATGCTTCTTGCCTGAAACATTGAGTCTGGCCCATTGTGACTTCAGTCTGATGCTCCTTGGATGAAGGACTTGAGACGGTACTATTGTGACTTCAGGGTGGTGCTCTTTACCTGAAGGATTGAGACTGGCCCATTGCAACCTCAGTCTGATGCTCCTTGCCTGAAAGGTTGAGACGGGAGAATTGTCATTTCAGACTGGTGCTGTATACCTGAAGGATTGGGACTGGCCCATTGCGCGTCAGAAACAGTGTATAAGGGTTCTGTCATAAAGAGTAAAAATATTAGGGTTTGGTTATTAGAGTTATAGTTGTAGTTCATAGTAGGTAGTGTAGAGTGATGAGTTATAGAAAGCATGTACAGTGGTCCCCCGGGTTACGAAATTAATTCGTTCCGCGGTTAATTTCGTAACCCGAAAAACCTTCGTAAGCCGAATTCCCATAGGCGCTAATGGGGAAAAAGCCGCGGCTCTGCCGCGGCTCCATAGGAAACAGCGCCGAGGTTTTTTCGTAACCCGAAAAAACCTTCGTAAGCCGGGACAATAAATCCCTATGGGATTTATTCGTATCCCGAAAATTTCGTACCCCGGGTAATTCGTAACCCGGGGTACCACTGTAGTGGGAAATGTTAGGAAGACAGATGGAGTGGCTTTTAGATGAAGGAGGGTGTTTGGAGAGGGGCTGGGGTTGCAGCTGGAGACTGGTTATCAAGGAGGAGTGAAGCTGGCTTGGGAAGACCGCTCTTCAAGGTGAGGCTGTCTGGGAGAAGGGAAGGGAAGTATAGGCAACCTTGGTATCTATGCAGCCTCTGCTTGTGTTGCTTTAGCTTGGGAATTGGGAGCTGGCTTAGGAAGGGATTGAGCAAGTTCCTTTGGACTTCACTTTGCAAAAAGGTGTCAATGGATGTTTCTGCCTGAATTCATCAATAAAGCTTCTTTTGTTTGAAATGAGTTTGATTTGTTGAGCACAGGACTGACTCTAGATCTCACATGGCAACTTCAGGCTGATGCCCCTTGCCTGAGAGATTGAGACTGTCCCATTGTGACCCCCGTCTGCTGCTCTTTACCTGAAGGATTGAGACAGGACTATTGTGATCTCACCCTTAGGTTCCTTGCCTGAAAGACTGAGATGGGACTATTATGATTTCAGGCTCATGCTCTTTACCTGAAGCATTGAGGCTGGGCCACTGTGACTACAGTCTGGTGCTCCTTTCCTGATGGATTGAGACTGTCACATTGTGACTTCAGGCTGATGCTTCTTTCCTGAAAGATCGGGAATGGTTCATTGTGACCTCAGGCTGATTCTTGTTGTCTGAGAGATTGAGATGGACCCATTGTGACTTCAGACTGGTCCTCCTTTCCTGAATGAATGAGACTGGCCCATTGCGATCTCAGACTGATGCTTCTTATCTGAAGGATTGACACTAACTCATTGTGATGTTCCTTCCCTGAAGGATTAAGATGGGTTTATTGACTTCAGACAGGTGTTCTTTACCTGAAGGATTGAGCCTGCCCCATAGCGACCTCAGGGTTATGATCCTTGCCTGAAGGATTGAGTCTTCCTCAAGGCTGATGTTCCTTACCTGAAGCATTGAGACTGTCCCATTGTGATCTCAGCCTGAGGCACCTTTCCTGAAAGATTGGGAATGGTTCATTGTGACCTCAGGCTGATTCTTGTTGCCTGAGAGATTGAGATGGGCCCATTGTGACTTGAGACTGGTCCTCCTTACCTGAATGAATGAGACTGGCCCATTGCGATCTCAGACTGATGCTCCTTATCTGAAGGATTGAGACTAACGCATTGTGACTTCGGGCTTATGTTCCTTCCCTGAAGGATTAAGATGGGCTTAATGACTTCAGACAGTTGTTCCTTACCTGAAGGATTGAGCCTGCCCCATAGCGACCTCAGGGTTATGATCCTTGCCTGAAGGATTGAGTCTTCCTCAAGGCTGATGTTCCTTACCTGAAGCATTGTGTCCCATTGTGATCTCAGCCTGAGGCGCCTTTCCTGAAAGATTGTGACGGGACTGTTATGAGTTCAGACTGATGCTTCTTGCCTGAAGGATTGAGACTGGTCCACTCTGATCCTTACCTGAAGCATTGAGATTGTCACATTGTGATCTCAAAGCCATCCACTCCAACCCCCTTCTGCCATGCAGGAACTCTGTCAAAGCATACCTGACAGATGACCATCCAGACTCTGTTTAAAGGCCTCCAAAGTAGGAGACTCCATCATTCTCCATTGAGGGAGTGCGTTCCACTGTCAAACAGCCGTTACTGTCAGGAAGTTCTTCCTAATGTTGAGGTGGAATCTCTTTTCCTGTAGCTTGCATCCATTGTTCCGGATCCTGTTCTCTGGAGCATCAGAAAACAAGCTTACTCCCATCTCAATATGACATCCCTTCAAGTATTGAAACAGGGCTATCATATCACCCCTTAACCTTTTCTTCTCCAGGCTAAACATCCCCACCTCCCTAAGTCATTCCTCATAGGACATGGTTTCCAAATCCTGCACCATTTCAGTCGCCTTCCTTTGGACATACTCCGGTTTCTCAATGTCCTTTTTTAATTGTGATGCTCAGAACTGGGCACAGTATTCCAAGTGAGACCTGACCAAAGCAGAATAGAGTGGCACTATTACTTCCCTTGATCTATACACTATACTTGATGCAGCCTAACATCGCATTGGCCTTTTTAGCTGCCGCATCACACTGTTGACTCATGTTCAACTTGTTGTCTACTTGGACTCCTAGATCCCTTTCATGCGTAGTTTCATTCATGGTTTATCCCAGTTCTAGTTATTCAGACAAAGCAAGTCTTTTAGGAAAACTCAAGGGGAAAAACAAGATCAATTATCCTAGGTTTAGTTGCTTTTTTGGCACACACACACACACACAAACACACACATACCACAACATACTTGGCTGCATGCAATTGCAGGATTTGTCCAATTTCTGTGTATGTTGATTTTGGATTAAGGCTCTGTGTTTCTGAAAACGTTCCCGCTTTTGTGGATTTAAATCCCATTTCTGCACAGAATAATAAACTTCTAGGAACTAGAAGGGCAGCTATGAACTAACTATACAAAATCTGCCCCGAAGTCATGTTTGCTGGTCACCATTTCCTTTGGCTAAAAACAAGTGATGGAGAAAAGCTTTGGACCAGGGATCTTTGGCCCATCATCAGCTTCTCCATCTTTAGACTTGACTGAAGTGTTCTAAACTAGTCTGGATAGTAAACCTACTAAAAATCTCATTTTGGGATCTCAGGAAGGAGATGGGGAGAGATTTGCATCTTTCTTTTTAAATTACATGTCATATAAATTACATGTCTCTCCCACTCTGTTACTTTTTTTTAAAAAATTTATTTTATTAAGAAAACATATAAAGAAGACATAATACAAAACATACAAGACAAAACAACAACAACAAAACACAATACATAAATGATTATATGATATTCCACATTAGTTTCATAGACTTCCAACATAACAAATGGTACTCCGCTTTTATAACACCATTTATATTCCTCTAAATTGGTATTAAATCATCAGCTTCTATGAAAATATATGAATATCACAAATACAGTGGTACCCCGGGATACGAATGCGCCGCCTTACGAAATTTCCGGGTTACGAAAAAAATCCATTGAAAAAAACAGTTCCGGGTTACGAAGGTTATTTTGGGTTACGAAAAATTTTTTGGTGCTTTTCGGCACTTTTTCGCACGAAATCGCGGCTTTCGCTATTAGCGCCTATGGGCTTTTCGGCTAGCGAAAGTTTTCGGGTTACGAAAGTGGCGGCGGAACGAATTAAATTCGTAACCCGGGGTACCACTGTATATTTACGTTATGCAAAAAAGTTAAAACAAGGAGAGTTAGGCAAATTAGACAAAGTTAAGCAGCAGAGGTTATAATACCTTAAGTCCACAGTATCTATCTAAGTATTTCCAATCCTTAATTACAACATTTATGTCTTTATTCCTGAGGCTTTCTGTCAAAATATCCAATCTCTTAGCTTCCCAAAACTTAATTAACCATTCCTCTTCAGTTGGTACCACACTGTTTTTCCAATATTGAGCATAGAGAATCCTAGCCAGCGTTTCCATGTAGAGAATTAGAGGTGACAGTTTCTTAGCCTAGACATCCTCCAATATACATGTCATGTTTAACAGAGAAATACGAGGATCTAAAGGAATATTTGTCTGGAGTATATTTGTCATTAAATTATGAATGTGACTCCAAAATCCCTTGGCTTTGTCACATTTCCACCAAAGGCGGAAGAAAGTGCCATCCTGTTTCCCACATTTCCAACATTTAATGTTAGCAGTATTATACGTTTTGTTAATTTTGAGAGGGGTCATAGATCATCTATGTAACATTTTGGCATAGTTCTCCTTGTAATTTTGACACAAGGTAAATTTCTTTGTCTCTTTCCAAGATGTTTCCCAGTGATCTTGTCGATGGCTTTCTGCAAATCCTGTGACCATTTTACCATGTAAAGTTTAACAATTTCATCCTCCAAATCTCTCTCTTTCAAGACTTATAATATTTTGAAAGATGTTTACTCTCTTTATCCACAAAAATTTTGTCCAAGATGTTCTCTTCGTAAGAAATACCCATCAATTTTTGGTCAGACCTAAACCTTTCAGCCACCTGAAAATACAAATACCAATCAATATCCTTACCTTCAGAAACAAGTATTTCTCTTGATTTCAATGACACAATATTACTGGGTTTCCACTGAATCAATTCTTTATATATTATCCATCTATTCTTGAAGTCTTTAGTTCTTCTATAAAAGGCTTCTTGGGGATATACCCATTGTGGAAGATTACTATAGAAAAGGTCTTTAACCTTCTTCCAGACATAAAGCAGAGCATTTCTAAGAACACAATGTTTAAAGTCTTTATGTTCTTTGACCTTTTCATATCACAAATAGGCATGAATGCCAAACCTCAAGTCACAGCATCCTAAAGATAACAGTGTATCATTGCTTAGATTAATCCAGTTCTCTGGCCAACACAGACAAGATGCATAATAATATAGCTTAAAGTTTGGTAAAGCACAACCCCTCGTCATATTCGTCTGTCAAAATTTCCCATCTCACCCTAATAATAATAATAATAATAATAATAATAATAATAATAGGATTTATTTATATACCGCCCAATCACTGGGAATCCAAGCGGTTTAAAACAGAGGGGATAATAGACGGTTCCCTGCCCTCAGGATTACAATCTAAATTTGGCTCATTACCTTCCCAAAGAAATTCAGAGAACTCTTTTTGCCAGATTGCAAAGTGTTTGTCTTCGGCTATAATTGGTATGTTCTGAACTAAGTACAGAAAACGGGGGAAGGATATTCGTTTCTAATGTTGCTATTCTCCCATAGAATGAGAGATGCAATTTGGACCATGCAGACATATATCCTTTGTTACTTCATTCCATAGTCTTCCATAGTTGTTGTGGAACAAGTCAATGTTTTTGGTCGTTAAGTATATTCCCAGATATTTAGCTTTATTAACGAATCTATACCCCAATACATTACTTAACTCCAGTTGCTCTTCTTGGTTTAAATTCTTCGTAATAAACACAGTTTTGTTTTGATTCACCTTTAACCCCATTATTTCGGCAAATGCCTCCAAGGTATAATTGAGAGCCGAAATGCTATTAAGTGAGTTATCTAAGAAGCAAATGAGATAGTTGGCAAATGCTCTAGCTTTATAAACATAATTCTTAATCTTCACTCCCATAATATCCACATTGCTTCTCATATTATTTAACAAAACTTCGAAGGCAACTATAAACAAAAGAGGTGATAAGAGGTGGCACACACACACACACACACACACACACACACGGAATGTTTCAAGACTATAGATCTTGCATACAACACCCATAGATACATCTATACATACCCATAGATATCTGTCTGAATGTGTACACGTATTTAAATATATATATATACACACAGAGAGAGAGAGAGAGAGACAGAGACAGAGACAGAGATGAAAGCACATGTACACATATCATATATATATAAAACACATGTATATGTTCACTTCCAGTCATAACAGCATAACTGCCCTGCAATTACTGTAAATGGAAATTTATACTTTGTGATGTTTTATGATATGTATTTTACACATGATTTCCTCCTGAGGACACTCTGAGGGCTGCCATTGGCTGGAATCCCAGTCCCTCCCATCATCCCTGGCCCTGATTGGCTGGAATCCTAGTCCCTGCCTCCTTGTGTTCTGGCAGCCATTTTGTGCTCCTTGTGACTGTTGGTAATAATATTCCAGAACCTTCTCTGAGCCTCAGTTGAACAGAGGCTCCTCTTTCTCTCCTGAGGCTCCAGAGAGAGAAGGAGGCCAGGCTCCTTGGGCCAAAAGGAAGGAAGTGTGTCCCTTTGTGTGTCTTTTGGGTCTCTTTTCTGAGAGGGTTTTCTTATTACGCAGCTCTGCTCTTTCTGGGGAACATGGGTTTTATTGTATTGTCTGGATATTTTTTGGGAGGGAGTGTTAGGAATGGTTTGGGAGATAATGAAAGATGTTGTTATTGTATTGTATGGATATTTTTATTGTAAGCTGCTAAAAGGTGGCCGTTCTTGTGTAGTAATTGTCTTATGATTAACTCCCACAACAACCTTGTAAGGTAGGCTTCATGGGCTCCTAGGGCTGGAAGGGAGCCCCAAGGGCCAGCCATTCAGCCGCATTCTGCCCTCCAAGTCCTCCGAAGAGATGGCCATCCAGCCAGAGACTCCTCCAATGCTCTTGGAGGCAGCATCTCCCATAGATTTGCCAAGAGGTCATGGGGCCCACAGTCCCATGGGAACCGGTCCTTACCCCCCACTTTGGGAAAGGAGACCCCCCTCAGCCCCTGGACTATTTACTACCAGGAGTTACTATGGCTGGGACTCAGAGGACTAGTTTCCTAGGCATTGTCACCTTCTGCCCTCCATTGCCATTTGCCATGTGGTCTCTTCCAACTCTATGCTCCTTTAATGCTCTTTAATGGATGCTCTTAGTGAAGGGGCCTCAAGGGAGGAGCAGGGGGTCTGCATGATTTAGGTCCCCCCCAGAAGGACTCCAGTCCTCCACTCCGTCCTCCAAAGGGCAAGGGGGGGCAGGGAAAGGCTTGGGCCTGGGGTTTGGAGGGAGAGAAGAAGAGCCCCCAGTTCCCATTTCCAGGAGAGGAATGGTGGTTGTGGGGGGCAGGCCTAGTGGGGTGGTCAGGAAGGAGAGAGAGGAGGAGGGAAAGGGGGCCATGGGAGGAAGGACGAAGGGCCTCAAAGGAGGCTTTGAGTATAGGATAGGATACAGGCTAAGATTTAATTCTGCATGTGGCTAGAACTGGACATTCCCAAGCCAAGATGGCCAGGCAACAGTGGGGAAAATAGGCACTCTCCACATGGGCATAGACAGTCTAAGAATTGGTGTTTCTCTGCATGCAGAAGGCTGCCATGGGAATTGGGTCTTCCCTTCCCATCAACTCAATCCTCTGGTGCCCTCAATCTTGGATCCCATGGAAGGGGGGCAACCAGAGAAGAGAACGCTCCTTTCCTGCTCTGCTTGACTGGGGTCCTCCCTGGGGGATGGAGGGCAACTGGTTTGGCCACTGGGAGAATGAGAGGCCATCAGGCCAGAAAGCCTGACCCAACAGAATTGTATATGCGTCAGTGTTGCTTCAGGTGGAATGAGGCTACAACTGGCCATTCATTGACACAGGTCCTGCCATAGAGTTGTGGGAACCATCCCGCATGGCCATTCAATGCCTGGTGAGAGTGTTGGGTGCGAGGTATTAGAGAAGCATCCAGC
>JACSCI010001247.1:0-16342 GCA_016801065.1 Sceloporus tristichus
CTATTTGATATTAAATTAACAAAGTTGCTGAGAGTGACCCAAGCCTGACACTATTGCAGATGTCCCCAAATCCATGGAACAATTGTATCTCTACTGACAGGAGCAAAGAAGAGATTGTAGTGGAACTGCCTTAAGGGAACCAGTGGAAGCAGATAGTCAAAGGACTGTTGAAAAAATATTCCATTAAACATGACTAAAAATATTTTGATTGACAAGTAGCATCATTTCCTGTGAGACTGCCATAGAGTCCTAAGTCAGAGCCCAAGGCATGATAACTGCAGAGGTCACTTCATGCTGTTTGGCACCAGGACTCACAACCAGTACAGTATACAGCTCACATGCGGATTGGTGTGGATTGGATTGGAGTTGTGTGTACAAGAGATGGTGAAGTTCATGGAAGTCAGAGAGCTTGCAAATATTTGTATTATTTTGCAACTCAGGATAGAGAACCTCCAAGGACTTGGGTGAAATCAACTGTGTCTGTGAGTTACTTTTAACTGTGGACAGTAGTTAGTGCATTGCCAAAACCTATATCTGGATATTTGTTTCCATACTCTGCTATGTTATTGTTGAGCTGCATCTGGAAGTGTTGCTTTCTGATCGCGCTGTACATTGGCTTATGAACAGGACTGGAATTCAGAGCCAAGAAAGACCTGAGAGCCGGTGTGCTAATCCCTTTTGTCTGAGGTATTTGCACCAAGCATCCGTTGCATTCAATTTGGATTCAGACAATTCTTTCCCCACCCAGGAAACATACTAAAGCGATTTAAACCATTTTGAACCCTCAGTCTCTGTCTGAAAGCAAAAATTTCAGTATAAATGTCCGGCCTGATATTTACTGTTCTTCGGCATCAGTCCCTTTGCAGAGAGACACTCTATTGGTTTACATGGCTAAGCTCCTCAATATACTCAACAAACCCACTTTCCGTTCCCTTGCAGGACCCTCAGCAATTGGAATCAAGAACATTCTAGGAAATGTTTTACCATTAGTATAGCTTTACATTATTCACCAATCTCACCTTTGTTACTTACCTCTTGTGTGTACATACGAATGCTTGTGTGTGTGCGCATGTGTGCGCGCATGCGTGCATGCATTTTGTTTTTTCCCTAAATAAAACATAAAAACCCATTTGAAATGCCTCTGGAGTTATGTGAGATTGTGTGCCTGGTATAGTTGGGCTGACGTCCGAGGTCACTGTTGCCTGAACAAAATTATGTCTCTACTTTGGGCTAAGTACCAAATCCCCCCCCTCAAAACATAGCACTTGCAAGTGTCCTCCCCAGACTCCAGCATTTTGGGTAACAAAGGGCCCCTGGAACCAAAAATGCAGCTAATCAAGCTCAGGTTGGAAAATAAAAGTGCTTTTTCTCTAATTGTGTCCTCCTTTCCTTCCTTCCTTCCTAAATATTACTCATAATTGCTAAATAAAACCACTTAATATGTCTGAAAACAAGGACTTGAGCCCGTTCCCATTAGTTCACTGAAACCAGTTCTGAAAATCCGTCAGAACTGCCTCCCAATCCCCAAGGCCCCTCTCCTGGCCCTTCCCAGGGGTCCCTTCCTCTCCACACAGAGGTAGGCGATCCTGGCTTGGCTCCTGCCTTCCCCTCCTGGCTCCCAGAGGCCTGATCCCCTTCACTTTCTCTCTGCTCTCTAACCTTCCTTCTTGCCCATCAGCATCTCATTTTCAGCATCTCTTCCCTGCCTTTCAATTTTTCACTTTCCGTTTGTCTCTTTATCACAGACACATACCCACAGAGTGTGATGCATA
Organism: Sceloporus tristichus; assembly: GCA_016801065.1. Lineage (NCBI taxonomy): Eukaryota > Metazoa > Chordata > Lepidosauria > Squamata > Phrynosomatidae > Sceloporus > Sceloporus tristichus. Next base: position 1,773 of record JACSCI010001247.1, read on the forward strand.
AAAGGGACACTTTGAGGCCCATTTGTTGAGAAAGGCGGGATAATCAATATACAAATAACTCATTGGCAAAGGCAGAGCAAGGGGGCTGGGACCTGGACTCCAATTTTGGTGAGGGTGAAGTGCCAGGGAGCAGCCTTAAAACAGCCTTAAAACATTTATAAGACAGGCATGGACTACTGATGGGGTTTGGAGGAGATCTCAGGGTCAACCCCACATTGTATTGCTGGGGGGGGGGAGATGAAATAATATTTTGCCCCTCAACATCCCACAGCATCACTTTGGGGAAGTGGAGGCCATTTTGTCACTGTTGGGCCCTCTCTCAGCCATTGCAGGCCCAAGGGAGGTCTTTCCCCCAAGAAGACTCTCCAGAGCCTTAAAAGGATGGAGGAGGGGCCAAAAGAGGTAGGAAACCTGCTCATGGATGTGCTGAGTACCATTTGGGTGTGAAAAGCATTTACCTCAATGGCTTCTTTCCACAAAATCCTAGAATAGGAAGTTTAGGATGGAGTAATTACAATCCTTAGAAACTGGAGAGCAATAGTGCCTCACTGAACTACAGATTCAAATATTCTACAGGATGTTGCTATCACAATTAAACTACACTTGAAAGGGATCTAGGACTCCTAGTAGACTGCAAGTTGAACATGGGCCAACAGTGTGATGCAGCAGCTACAAAGGCCCATGTGATTCTAGGCTGCATCATTACAAGAATAGTTTCTAGATCAAGAGAAGTAATAGTGCCACTCTATTCTGCATTGGCCAGGCCTCACTTGGAATCATCGTGTCCAGTTCTAGGCCTCACAATTCAAAAAAGATGTAGACAAATTGGAGCATGTCCAAAGGAGGGCAACCAAAGTGGTGAAGGGTCTGGAAACCGTCAAGCTCTATGAGGAGCAGCTTAGAGAGCTGGTTATGTTTAGCATGGAGAAAAGAAGATAAAGATTGGATATGATATCCATGTTTAATTATTTGAAAGGGTGTCATGCTGCGCAAGGAGCAGGCTTGCCTTTTGCTGCTACAGAAAAAAGGAGACAACACAATGGATGCAAGCCACAGGGAAAGAGGTTCCACTTAAACATTAGGAGGAACTTTGTGACAGTAAGAGCTCTTTGACAGTGGAATATACTCCCTTAGTGTTTGGTGGAGTTCTCTTCTTTGGACGTCTTTAAAGAGAGGCTGGATGGCCATCTCATGGGGGTGATTTGACTGTGTATTCCTGCATGGCAGAAGGGGGTAGAACTGGATGGCCCTTGTGGTCTATTCCAACTCTATGATTCTATAATTCTAGTGGAACCATAGCAACATGACAATATAGTATGAAAGGGCCCTCAGTCTTTATAGAAAGAGCAATGGATTCAGGTTCCTTACCTACAGAAGCCACATTCTCATAATTGTCCATCATTACATAACTGTACAAAAGTTTCTGTTTCTTCGTCAACAGTTTCCATTCCTCCTCAGAGAAATATACTGCCACATCTGCAAAGGTCACCTGAAATAGAAAATAGCCCTCATCCAGAGAGTGACTAAGCAAAAGGGGAGGAAAGCACATGGTGCATCCCAAATATTATTTCATCACTTCAGAATTCAGTCCAGGAAATAAACTTTAAATTCTGTCATCAAGAAAAAAGCTACTGCGTTTGAGATCAGTTTAGTTTGAATCCTTTCAATATAATATACAATATAAAACACAATATAATTTAGGCCATGGCTGGGATATTGATGATGGATTAGGATACTGCCATTCCCAACACATACAGTACATTTATCCACAAAAGAATTATGGTGCATTTAGCCATTTCTTGCCAAATTTCAGAGGCAAATGTCATTTTTCAAAAAACAGTTTTGGGGAGCACTCTGGACTTGAGGGCCACTGGGCCCACCCCATATTTAGATCCAGAGATGATCTCCCATATCTCCAACATTTCACAGACAGAGAAAGCAAGGCACTTGTGGACAAGCAACACCAGAAGGTGGTGAGTATGGCCAAAATTGTTTATGAGGAAGATCACACAAACTAGGAAGGGCACAGCAGTTTGCTTTTGCCTCAGCCTCCTGGCAAGGGCAATATCCTGCTTCCTTCTTTCCTCTCCTCTCCCCACTTTTCAGTTGATGAGGTGCAAACTCCTTGAAAGTCATTTTTCAGCAACCCAAGAGAGCTGAGGAGAAGGGGGAAAGTGGGAGGATGAGAGAAGCCTACACTTTTGAAAGTCCCTGAAAATGTGGGGTGACAGAGGATTAACCAGGACTTTGTCTGCCAAACTGGGACAATATGTTCTCCACTTGCTTTCATGAGCTGCCCCAGCAGTGACACAAATGAAACTAATTGTCAGGATGGAGACTCACCAAAGAGTTGTACTTCGACAGCCTCTTTCTCTTGGAGCCCAACTCCCTCCTCTTGGCCTCTGTGTTGGCCATTAGGTGGGAAGGGGTGGTGGTCCTGGTGGCCCTGCACCTGTGTGTGTTCCAGCAAAATATGCCCCTTAGCTGTGTAGAAGGAGGCCAAGATGAAGTTCCTGAGAAAAGAGACTAGAGTTAGGCTTGGTTTGTCAAGAAATCCTGCATCACTCAAAGACACAGAGAACAGCATGCTGCTAGTGAGATATGCAGGTGACATATGCCTTCTTTGAGCCAATGCAGAGGTGGGTATCCCCTTCCTCCCTCTTCACCAAACAAAGCCCCCTGGACCTAGCATAGATTCCTGCAACTCCCCTACACAACAGATACTCCATGTTAAAACGCTTTTGACGTTGCTGTGTTGCGCAGCACGTGAGGCAACACGTTAACGTATGGCACCAGATACTCCACCTTGACTGTAGGCAGTAGCTTGTGAGCTGAAGAAACACCTGTCGCTTTCTCACTGACCAAAGAGACCATGTAATCTTCTCTCAGATGAGGCTTTTATTCCTATAAGAAGTTCCACTGTGTATAACACTATATACATCGACACCCTCCACCATCCACACCAGTAACAACCCACTCTGAGGCACACACTGTCTGACTCTTCCTCAGTGACAGTTGAGAATGACAGTTGACAGTTGCATCAACATTCCAGTGATGCACTGTTTAAATGCTGACACATCTAACTGCCACTAGAGCTGTCAATGACTCCCACAACAGCTCCATCTAGTGGCCACATGCCTGTCATTTCCTGAGACCTGTTCACCATGGTCCTGACACTCCATGCCTTGTGAGAGTGGAGGGGGGCCAGGGGATGGGGAATTGGAGAGGACCCTGGCTATGTCCCTGTAGCTAGATGTGAAATGAGCGCATCATCTGCTGAAACCTCCTGACCTCCCCAGTGGCCCTCAGAGGAGAAGGCCTTCCTTTGGCTTCTGGCTAGAGAAACACAGCTGGAGGCTTCTCCAATGCCTCGCACCCAACACTCTCATCAGGCATGGAATGAACATGGAGCATGGCTTCCACAATTCCCATTTTGCATTTTGTATTCCTTCTAATTTCACATCTATTTTAAACCTCTCCCTCATTTGACGATAAAGATACCAGTGACAATCTAGGCCAGATTCTTTAAGTTCTTCTTGTGTTTTGATCTCTAGTTTTCCTTGTGATTCTTTCAGGACATCCTTGTATCTTAACCAGTTAGTTTTCTGGACACTTTTCCTCCCAAAAAGAGCCTCATGCGGCAAACACCATAAAGGTATTTTTGGACATATTCTACACTTGTTTTTCCCCAGATCTTCAATAGAGCTTTTCTTATGAAATGATTTGTACTTTCTTTATGAACTTTCTCTTTATCGTAAATTAGGTATCCATGCCACCCAAATCTTAAATGTTCACCCTCCAGACATAAAAATTGTTCATTCTCTAACAGAACCCATTCTCTAATCAAAACTAAACAACAAGCAGCATAATAAATTCCTCCTCTACTTTTCTCATCACTACAGTATACAGCTCACATGGGGATCGGTGTGGATTTGATTGGAGGTGAGTGTAGAAGAGATTGTGAATTTGATGGAAGTTGGAGAGGAGAGCTTGCAAATATTTGTATTAATTTGCAATTCAAAATAGAGAACCTCCAAGGATTTCAGTGAAATCAACTGTGTTTGTGACTTATTTTTAAGTGTGAAAAGTGGTCAGTGCATTGCCAGTATCTATATCTGGGTATTGGCTTCCGTACTCTACTATGTCATTGTTGAGCTGCATCTGGGAGCATCACTTGCAGATTGTGCGGAATTCAGAGCCAAGAAGGATCCAGGAGCTATGTGCTAATCCTTTTTGTCTGAGATATTTGCACCAAGCACCCATTGCATTCAATTTGGTTTCTGGCCATTCTTTCTCCCAGGAAACATTCTAAAGTGAGTAAAACCTTTTTGAACACTCAGATGTTTATCACACTATACTCTTAAAGTGCTACTATTCCACTTTGACTCCTCTAGCTGCCTCCTGTTGCATTCTGGGATTTGCAGTTTTAAGGAGGGGTATTTAGAATTCTCAGGCAGAGAAGAATTCTAAATACTCCTCCTTAAAACTGCAAATCCCAGAATGCAACAGGAGGCAGCTAGAGGAGTCAAAGTGGAATAGTAGCACTTTAAGAGTATAGTGTGATAAACATCTCAGTTTCTGCCACCAAGCAACAATTCCAGTATAAATATCTGCCCCAACTGGCTGTTCTTTGACATCAGTCCAATTACAGACAGTCTGGCAATTTACATGGCTTAGCACCTCAGTGCACTCGCCAACCCCACTTGTCGCAGGATGTCCTGACTTCTCTTCCCATTTCTAACCCTCAGCAATTGGAAACAAGATCCACCTAGGTAAGGCATTGCCATTATGAAAGTCTTACATCTCTTTACCATTCCCACCTGTTCTTGTTCTTGTGCATGTGTGTGAATACTTACGTGTGTGTGTGTGTGTATTTTGATTTTCCCCTAAATCAAACATACAAACCTATTTGAAATGCTTTTGGAGTTCTGTGTGCTTCTGGGCGTGTGTCCTCCTCCCTTCATAGAGGTTGCTCATAATTGCTAAATGGAACCCCTAAATATTAGCCCACATTAACCCCTCCTTATTTGAGTTTAAATTAATAAAGTTGCTGTGAGTAACCCAAGCATGACCCTGCTGCTTATGCTCCTAAATCCATGGAGCGATTGTATCCTTACTCATAGGAGCTAGCAAAGAAGAGACTAGATGGGGACTGCCTTGAGGGAATCAGTGGAAGCAGAGAGTCAAAGGACTGTTGAAACAATATTCCATGAAACATGTGCAAAAATATTTTGATTGATAGATGGCATCATATCCTGTGAGACTGCCATAGAGTGCTGAGTTAGAGCACATGGCATGATGCAAGCTAACTGCAGAGGTCACTTCATGCTGTTTGTGAACACTTACGTGTGTGTGTGTGTGTGTGTGTATTATGTTTTTCCCCTCAATAAAACATAAAAAAAACCTATTTCAAATGCCTCTGAAGATCTGTTTGATTCAGGACCTGCTATAGCTGGGCTTGATCCAGAGGTCACTGTTGCCCCAGTAAAACTATCTCGTTCTATTGAGCTAAGTACCAAATTCCCCTAAAAGCATAGCACTTGCGGGTGTCCTCCCCAGACTCCAGCATTCTGGGTAACAAAGGGCCTCTTGAATCAACCATGGAACTAAGAAAGCTCAGGTAGGAAAAGACACATTAGAGAACATTGCCATTGTTCTCTAAGCCATTGCAGGGCCAACAGAAGGATTTTACCCAAGAAGTCTCTCCAGAGTCTCAAAAGGCTTGAAGAGGGGCCAAAAAAGCCAGGAAACTTGGTCAGGGATGGGCTCAGGAGCATTTGGAGTCAAAAAGCATTTATCTCCATGGTTCCTTCCCACAAAATCCTAGAATTGACAGTCTAAATTAGGATATTTAGAATCCTTAGAAAGTGGAGAGCAATAGTTACTCACTAAACTACAAATTCCAAGATTTCAGAGAAAGCTGCTATGACAAACTATGTGTGAAAGGGATCTAGGAGTCCTGGTAGACCACAACTTGAACCTGGGTCAACAGTTTGATTTAGCAGCTAAAAAGACCAATGTGATTCTAGGCTACATAAATATGGGTATAGTGTTATGGCAGGGGTTGGACTGGATGGCCTTTCTAGTTTCGTTCAACTCTTTGATTCTATGTTATAGATTCAGGGAAGTAATAGTGCAATTCTGTTCTACTTTGGTCAGACCCTCACTTGGAATACTGTGTCCATTTCTGGTCACCACAATTCAAAAAGGATGTTGAGAAGCTGGAGTTTATCCAAAGGAGAGCAATAAGGAAGTCTTTGATTCTATAATTCTAAAGTGGAATCATAGCGCCATGATCATGTAGAATGAAAGGGCCCTCAGTCTTCATAGTAAGGGCAATGAATTCAGTTTCCTTACCCACAGAGGCCACATTCTCGTAATTCTCCATCATCACATCCTTGTACATAAGTCTCTGCTTCTTCGTCAGCAGTTTCCATTCCTCCTCAGTTAAATATACCGCCACATCTGCAAAGGTCACCTGCAATAGAAAACAGCCCTCATCCAGAGAATGACTAGTAAAAGGGGAGGGAGAAGCACATGATGCATCCCAAAAATTATTTGATCACCTCAGAATTTAGTCCAGGAAATAAACTTTAAATTCTGTTAGCAAGAAAAAACTACTGCCTTAAAGACCCAGTTTGTCTCGAATTCTTTCAATGTAATATACAATATAATTTAGGCCATGGCTGGGCTATTAATGACAGATTAGGATACTGACTATCCCGACACGTATAGTACATTTAGCCTCCAAAGATGATGATGATGATGATAATAATAATAATAATAATAATAGGTTTTATTTATATACCGCCCAATCACTGGGAATCCGAGCGGTTTACAATAGAGGGGATAACAGACAGTTCCCTGCCCACAGGCTTACAATCTAAAAGACACGACACAAAAGGAGAAGGAAATGGTGAGGGGGGGAGGGAATCAGGTCCAGCATTCTTCTCTCCCTCTGAGGCCTGGACCAAGGCAGATGGACCGGAGGGAGGGCTCTTCTTCTTCAGGCTAGTCCCTGCTGGTACTGGGCCAGCCTTCTCTCTCCCTCAGAGGCCGAAAGATGACAGTTGGGGAGGGAGGAGCCAAATGATAGTGCATTTAGCCATTTGTAGCCAAATTTCAGAGGTGAATGTCATTTTTAAAAAGCGTTCTGGGGAGCACTGTGGGCTTGAGGACCACAGGGCCACCCCCACTTTAGATCCAGACACATTCTCCCATATCCCCCAACATTTCACACATGGAAAAAACAACATATGTGTGGACAAGCAACAGCAGAAAGTGCTGAAGATGGACAAAGTTGTTTACGAAGAAGATAACACAAGTGGGAAAGGGCACAACAGTTTGTTTTTGCCTCAGACTCCTAGCAAGGGCCAGTCCCTGCCCCTTTCTTTCTTCTCCAACCCCCACTTTTGAGTTGATGGGCTGCAAACACCTTGGCATTCATTATGCAGAAATTGAAATGAGCTGAAGAATTGGGAAAGTGGGAGGAGAAGAGAGAAACCAGGACATTTTAAAAGCCCTCGAAATATTGGGATGACAGAGGATTAACCAGGACTGTCTCTGCCAAACTCAGACAGTACTTTATTTGCTTCCTTTCATAAATTGACCCAGCAGTGACCCAGATGAAGCAAATAGGATAGTGACTCACCAAAGAGTTGTTGTACCTTGGCAGCTTCCTTCTCTTGGAACCCAACTCCCTCCGCTTGGCCTCTGTTTTGGCCATCAGGTGGGCAGGGGTCCTGGTGGTCCTGCACTTGGGTCACTTCCAGAAAGAGAGGCCCCAAAGCCGTGTACAAGGAGGCCGAGATGAAGGTCCTGAGAAAAGGGACCAGGGTTAGGATTGGCTTGGCAAGAAACCCTGCAGCACTCAAAGACACAGAGAGCAGCATCCTGCTGGTGACACATGCAGATGGCATATGCCTCCGTTGGGCCAATGCAGAGGTGGGCATTTGCTTCCTAGCCCAATTCTACACAGAGCAACACTGGATCATAGACGGTTCTGCTGTGTCAGGCTTTCTGGCCTAGTGGCTTCCCATTCTCCCATTGGCCAAAGCAGTTGCCCTCTATCCCCCAAGGATGCTCCTGGTCAAGCAGGGCAGCAAAGGAGCTCTCTCTTCTCTGGTTGCCCCCCTTCCATGGGATCCAGCCCTCTTCCCACGATCGGGGGGCACCAGAGGATTGAGCTGATGGGAGCACCCAATTGCCATGGCAGCCTTCTGCATGCAGAGAAGTCACAATTCTGAGAGTGTCTCTGCCCATGTGCAGAGTGCCTATTTTCCACACTGTTGCCTGGCCATCTTGGCTTGGGAATGTCCTGTTCTAGCCACAAGGAGGACTAAATCTTAGCCTGTATCCAATCCTATACTTAGTCCTGATCAGAGTAGAATCACTCAGTCTCTTGGATTTACCTATAGATTGACTCACCAGTCAATTATGGGTTGAGTCAGTCTACGCTTCGTTTAACCAACAGGATTCAGGCCTCCTCAGACTTTAAATTCAGATGTTGCAATAGAATGTAGAAAATATATATACATAATTATGCATTGTATAAAATTCATTGTATGTACTTTAGTTTCAATAAAAATTATTTCTAAAAAAGAATTTAAAGGCAGGAATGTTAATTTTTCCATGCTGCGTCATCATCACTGATGAGAATTTGATTTCTCTTTCATGCAGAGGAAGAGGAGGAGGACCACCTTCTTTATGGAAAGATTAAAGAGCAGATCATTAAACAGAGAGTCTGTGAACATCTAGAAAGCAATGCCATAATCACGAAAGTCAATATGAGTTTCAGAGAAAGAAGTCATGCCTGACAAATCTAATTTCGGTAGATGATCCTGGTAGATGAAGGGAATGCTATGGATATAGTATACCTTGATTTCAGTAAGGCCTTGGTAGATGAAGGGAATGCTATAGATATAGTATATCTTGATTTCAGTAAGGTTCCCCATGTCATTCTTGCAAAGAAGCGATTTTGGGCTGCATCAATAGAGGTATAATGTCTAGATCAAGGGAAGTAATAGTGCCACTCTATTCTGCTCTGGTCAGGTCCCACCTGGAACATTTTGTCCGGTTCTGGGCACCACAATTCAAAAAGGATGTTGAGAAACTGGAGTGTGTCCAAAGGAGGGCAACTCAAGTGGTGCAGGATTTGGAAACCATGCCCTATGAGGAATGACTTAGGGAGCTGGGGATGTTTAGCCTGGAGAAGAGAAAGTTAACAGGTGATATGATATCTCTGTTTAAATTTTTGAAGGGATGTCGTATTGAGGAGGAAACAAGCTTGTTTTCTGCTGCTCCAGAGAACAGGACCCAGAATAATGGATGCAAGCTACAGGAAAGAAATTCCACCTCAACATTAGGAGGAACTTCCTGACAGTAAGGGCTGTTCTACAGTGGAACACACTTCTTCCTTGAAGTGCAGTGGAGTCTCCTTCCTTTGAGGTCTTTAAGTAGAGGCTGGGTGGCCATCTTTCAGGGATGCTTTGATTGAGAGTTCCTGCATGGCAGAATGGGGTTGGACTGGATGGCCCTTGAAGTCTCTTCCAACTCTATGATTCTATGATTTATATTCCAGGTGGAGAAACTCTGGCCCCTGGGCTGGATAAGACCTGTATTTCTTCAATGATCTAATCAATGGCCTCCCCTCATTACGCCCCCCTTCCCCATTTAGACATTGGAGAAAATTATCATTTCATTTTTACAAATGAGACAAATCTCTGAGCTTAACTGCTGTGTTAATAATAATAATAATAATAATAATAATAAATTTATGTATATAGTCCTCAAATAGAGGACGTATCAGATATTAAACTGATAAGAACAGATACTACACTCCTCTAAGACTAAGGCGGGTTACAGACCGCCCATTTGGGGCAGTCTGGATCCGCCCCTTTCCCCCGAGTATCGGGGCTTCAGTGGCTACACCGGCAGCCGCTGAGGCCCCAATCTGCCGCTTTTCGGGCTGCGGGGAAGCAGCAAAATGCCGCTTCCCTGCAGCCTGAAAAGGAGTGTCCTTGGGGCTTCAAGCCCCAAGGACACCCCGCGGCGGTGTGGTGAGGGAGAAAGGGGCCACTTGGCCCCTTTCTCCCTTGCTTTGCTGGGCGCAGCCGTCTGAAGGCTGCACCCAGCAAAGCAAAGCGGCGCCGCGGACCAGGAAGGAGCTCCAAAACGGAGGTCCTTCCTGGTCCGCGGAAAGGGCGCCCTAGGCGCCCTGCCGCGGATTGAGGACGTCACGTCCGTGCCGCCCCGTCTAGAGGCGACGCGGCCGTGACGTCCTCACGGCGGTGGCCATATGGAAGGGCCGCTGCCGTTTAGTGTGTGATGGGCACGCACTAGGGTTAGGGCGGTGTGGAAGCACCGCCCTTTTGTAACCCTAGTGCGTGCTCGTCACGCACTAAACTGCCGGTGTGTAACCGGCCTAAGATTCTTACTTTTGCTCACCGCCCCAAATTGAGACAGTGGAGACTTGATAGACAACATATAGAGCAGGTTCAGACTTTCAAATATCTCGGGATTGTATTTCATACCTCTGGTAGGAGAACAGCCCATTCACAACTTGTCGTCAGTAATGCCCAAAGAACTATAACGGCTATTTTAAGATTTTTTTTCACTAAAGGTGCTCAGTTCATTCCAGCCGCAATCAAACTGTTTAATGCCAAGGTTCACCCTCAATTGCTATACGGAGCCCAATTGGGACCATATAGTAACATAAATGTAATTGAATGTGTGCAAATGCTATTCTTAGAAGGGAGGCTGGGACGATTAAAATAGAATCTAGTCTGTGGATTAGTATACTCACCTATTGGCAAAAATTGCATAAAACTTATGGAGGTCTGACCAATTTAATTTTCCTGGATTCTTTTAAATCCTCTTGGGAAATTTCCCTTCTTAAGAAATTAAATGAGCTTGGTCTCAATAAAAATGAAATTTTAAAGCTTGACACTGATAGAGCCAAATCTACTATTAAACAAAAAATCCTAGAAGCAGAAAGATATATGGACTCGACTTCCCTTTCAAAATATGTCATGTTCAGTGCTCAAGTTTTGGTCCCCTCCCCAGCTCCATATCTGTTCCATGTTACCCTCCCAAAGTTCAGAAGGGCTCTAACTCTGGCATGTTTCAATGTGTTGCCCACGGCCATGTTGGAAGGTAGATTTTAAAAAAACACCTTTTGAAATCCTTTTTTGCCCATGTGGCTCGGGCACTGTTGAAACCAATGAGCATGTTTTCCTTTATTGTCAATTCTATAGAGACATTCGTCACCAACTGATTAGCCCACTACACTCGTCCCCCGGGTTACGAAATTAATTCGTTCCGGCGCCATTTTCGTAACCCGGGGGACTTTCGTTAGCCGAATCCCCATAGGCGCTAATGGGGAAAAGCCGCGGCTCCGCCGCGGCTCCATTTTAAAAAGCGCCGGCTTTTTTTCGCAAGCCGGGGAAACGTTCGTAACCCGGAAATAATTAATTAAGTTATTTTTTTTCGTATCCCGGGATTTTCGTATCGCGGCGCGTTCGTATCCCGGGGTACCAGTGTACTGTGTAAATTCCCAGGCAAAACTGACTTTTTATTTACGCCTCCTATTGGACAACAATGATTGTAGAGTATCCCTTAAGGTGGCTAAATTCTGTTTGTAAACTGCGCCCTCAACTGTCAAATGGTCATTTTATTACCGTGTACAAAGAACTGTTTGATACTGTACATGTACAGTCTACCATCAGTTTATATTTTAATTTGTTATTGTTATATCAATATGTTGCTTGTGTGATTTTGTTTTTATACTGGTCAATGACCGAATAAATGTTATTACATTATTACATTAAATTTATGTATATACCACCTTTCCAAAAAGCTCAAAGCAGTTTACAAAATTACAATTTCAAGATTTGTGTGTTTATGTGTGTCAGTCATAGCAGGAGCATGAGGTATGTACCTCCTTCCTCTGCTTGCTAAAGCCACACAGAAATTGAGGCATGTACATTTGTGTGCTTTGTTTCTGAATGGATCTATTGTCAAAATCACAATTTCTTCACTTTTCCTTGTATGTTTTTTTAAAAAGATGCACACTGCTGAATATGTTGCACTTGTAGCAGGTGACCACAAACCCACGAACCCGAAGGCCCGTGGCCTGCCAGAGGACAAGCAGAGTCAAGGAGACCGAACTGGCTAGAATAAAAAACGCTTTATTGTCTGCGCAGGGCAGCAGCACACCAACGTAGGTGTCACCAAGGCTGCAGCACCAATGGCTTCTTGTCACCCCCCTTTTATGCCCTTCGCAGAGGGCTGTTTTCTAAACAACAAGCGATTGGTTGCGTTCACTGTTCACTCAATGGTCCTGTATTTTCTTCTTGGCATTACATCTGCTTGGAGCTTGGAATGTACATAGATAGCTAGCTACTGCAAAAGAGATACTTAGAGCTAGCTAAACTCCTCAAGGCCACTTGCTAAACACAGGCAATTGTATTCAGAGCCCTCCAGAGGAAGGAGGGGGTGATTATGTGAGTGTGTTTGCTACGGCCACACACAGAAAGGAAGGGTAGGGGCCAGCACAGCCCATTTGCACTTTACTCTGTAGGCTCAATCTATGGGCCTTCTGTAACTATTGATTCTTTTGCAAAGCAAAGTACAGAAGCAAGAAAGCATTATTATTATTGTGTTCCTATCATTCCCCCCTTTTTCTCTTGAAAGTTGTGAAAACAAGTTTCACTATGAATGCTCATCATATGCCCTCATTATCATCATTTCTTTTGCTACAAAGCCTGCAGTAGCCTTAGTAATACTTCTTTTTATATATTGCAATAAGCATGGCACTAACATACATAACAATAGCCCTATTGTGAGGACAATTATTCCTGTTCCAACCAAGCCCTTTAGCCATCCAAAGTTTGGCAACCAAGATGTCAGCCAGTCCCATAGATTCCATCCTTTTCCCATGTGAGGAACCTCTGCTATTTTTGCTATTCTGTCCCTCATTGTCTGGGATGTATACACAACACTCCTGTTTTATTAGTGTATAGACTTCTCCCTGACTGGCTAACCTGGTGTCCAGTGCTAGCCTATTCTGCAGCACCATTTTTCTGATTTCTTTCTTTTCTTTGACTAGGTCAAAAAGGGCTTCACCTGTCTCATTTGCCATGATTTCTACCACCGCCTGCAGTCTATATACTGCATTCAATAGGCCTCTATGGCCTCTCCAGTGTCTCATTGGGGCATAATCTTTTACAAATTGCCTGCTTTCTTCCAAATCTCGGTAATTTCTGATTATTCCCTCAGGTAGTTCATTTCTAATAATTCCCACCCCAATTCTCAGGCAAAATGGCATATGCACGTATCCCACAGATGTAATAATGTCCTTTCAAAGCAGGGAACGATCTTTTACACGATGCAGACACTGTCCATGATGCATAATAACCACTTACATTCTGATTTTGCAAGGTGTATCCTGCCACCCAGCTATGCCTCATTTTTATTTTTATATTGACTTCACATTTACTGGTGCCCACTCTGGGTCATTACATTGCCAGCACCATTGTCCTGCCTTTTGACCAATCCTATAGTACCCTTAGGTGGAGGGCTCAAACTTTATCCAACTCCAGCCCGTACTGTTGTCTTGTCTATATGGTCTGGCCAATTCAGCAGAGTTCAATGGTACTACCTCAAAGGGCATCCCAGTGTGTGAGTCAAGGGGCATTTGGTGACACACCCAGCAGTCAGATACATTTAAAGCGTTCCCAATTTTCTGTGAGTATACCAAAAAGGGAATTACTTTCTGAGGCAGCTTAATCTGGATAAAGGTGGGCATATAGGTGGGGGTAATGAAAATGTTTGTGTTTGTGTTTCTACATCAATTGTGCAACACATCCCGTTTCCCATAAGTCCCTTCTGCCTTTCAGAATGGCTCTCGGAAGCCATTCCTCCTGTTCTTCGAGGCTGATCTTAGCATCATGACCTCGGAAGGGGGGCTCACGTTGCGATGCTGCCCCTTCCTCCATCTCCATCTGTAAGCTATTTGGTGATCTTTACCTGCAAAGGATTGTCTTTATTGGTCTGTATGGTCCACACAGGTCCCTGTTGGGTGTGGTCCTTCTTGATGCGAGTGTAGTGGACCCAAGGTTTACTTCCAACCAACTTTACTGCAGTGGGAGTGATCAGCAGTATCTCATAAGGTCCTTTCCACTGTGGTCCCAACAAGTTGCTCTTCCGATCCTTCAACCATACGGATTCTCCTGGGGAGAAAAAGGTGAAGAGCAGTGACAGAAAAGGGGTATCTGATTTCACCCACAAACTGATATAATTGTTTTAACACCATTTCCAATAATTGCACTCCTTTAATCAATTCCTGTCTCTCCAATTGCTCAGGGTCTCCTTTCATTAAATGGATTCCCAAGGGTGGTTTACCATACACCATTTCATATGGTGACAATCCCAAAAACCTGGTTGGTGTACACCTGACTTTTAACAATGCCATTGATAAAACCTTAACCCAATTTAGTTTAGTTTCCTAGCACATTTTCTTCAAGTACAACTTCGGGCTGTAACACAGGTCTCTTGTAGGGGTTTTGACT
>JACSCI010001248.1:0-18456 GCA_016801065.1 Sceloporus tristichus
TACTAAGGAGCTTGTCCACGTCCTCAGTACTTACCGACTCAAATTGATCCAGTCTAACAGTAATGGCGGAGGCGTTGGATGCCTCTCTCATTGCTTCTGACTTAAAGTTGGCATCCAAATCAGCTCTTATCCGAGAGATTTTATTGGTGAAATAATCATTAAAAGTGTCACAGTAAGCTATGGATGACTCTAATAGAGGGTTCTGGAACAGCTCGGCGAGATTTCACAGAGGCGATAGATGCAGAGTAGAAAGATTTATTGGCTGCATCTATCACCACTTGATAGGACCTAAGAAGAGTCCAACGAAGTATCTTATCAGATATGAGTTGAGATTTCAGCCAACGCTTCTCTAGTCGTTGTCGTTGTCCAAACCGCTTCATTTGTTTAAGCTCTTCAGTGTACTTTGTGGAAAGAAGGGTTGGTTTTCTCTCTCCAGAACCAGAACCATTTCAAGAAGGGAGATGGGGAAATCTTGGTGTAGTACTCAGCATCATAGCTAGATGTCAAAGGGAAGCCATGTTCTCTGGGAGGGAGAAGCAGAGGGATTTTTTTTTTGGGGGGGGGAACCCTTAGTCTTTAAGAAGACTCTCTTGTCTGTAAACCCCCAAGAATGGGATCCCAATGAAGAACAAACCCACTCTCACTGGGAAAGTAAAAGTGGTCAGGAACAGTCTAACCGCCGGAGTCCTTCTTTCCCAACCCATCCCATCCTAGGGTTGATTTTCAGTTGAACTCTCTTCTTCCTCCAGAATTACTACATGAAGTGACCTTGTGTTGTCTTCAAGCCTCTCAAAAGAGTGCAGGAAAGCAATCGGGAGGAGAAGGCAATGTTCCCCATTGGCTCCCATAAGCTCTCCCTGAATCCTCCCAGGACCTGAGGTTTGGGAGCTGAATCCTAGCTCTTGGGGCAGGGCCTCTAGCAACGCCATTCAGCCTAATGCATAAAGTACCAACCACAGTTGCTTTCAGCTTGTCATTCAAATGTTCACAATATATTTTCCTGTGTGGAAATGAAGACTGACATTTTTAAGAGGCTATTCCCAGATCATTGGGAACTGAGAAGAATATTCTTTTCCACTTCCTTGGAGAGACAGGAGGAAGAAGATGTCATTTAGCCTCCTTGTTTCTAGCCAGATGGAGGATGCAGAGTAGAGAGTGATTCCCCTGCAATCTTTGCCAGTCCAAGCAACAAATCCATTAAGCCTTGCAATTAGAACATTAGCAATCAATCAGTTATTAATACTTAAACCAAAGGCCATTTACATACAAAATGTTAAAATACAATACAGCTGTGTAGGAATAACATAATAAAAGTACAACACAAGTCAATTACATAATAATCCTGCATTTAAAAAGTTTAAAATTCAGTTCGGTTAAAATATAGACAACAAAACTATAACAATGATCAAAGCAATCAACAGCAATATTGGCAATATATCTAGCCCCAATCTTCATTGCTGCCAGGGAAAAAGGAGGAACCTTAAGAGTTAAAATCAGACAGGAAATTAAAACAGAAAAACCCTTTCTGAAATAATAGTAGAATCCAAAGGAGGCAGAATAGATCGCCCCCAAATTGCTTCTCCTTCTTTGTCTTCACAGCTAGTGCTCATTGACTCCATTATGTTCACGTGCATGTGTCTTCTCTGCTTTAAAAGTACCTTAGAAGTTGACCTCATAACAGCGGAAGTGTCAGGGGAAGTCATATTATTGCTATAAACTCACTGGGTATTATTTGAAAGTTGGTCAAAAAACCCTTCATTTTCATCAACAGAAGAGGAATTGGAGATGGTTCAAATGTTAGCACAATACTCTTATGTGCAGATATACTGGGAAGCCACTCCTCCACAGCATGCATACCAATGCTATAGGGGTGTCTATGTAGAAGGTGGCTCACAGGAAGTCTGATAGCTCTATAGGAACTCCATCTGCCATTGCTTTTTGCAACATGGCTTGGTGTGCTTGCAGAGTCCTCTTGCCTTTTCCTTTCCCAGCTCCTTTGAAACAGCTGCTGAACTGCTCCTAGGATCATGGATTCTGTTCTCTTTGCAGCCCAGCTTTCCTTCCTTTCTGGGTCCTGTGCTGCTGGATTGACCCAAGCTTTCTTTTAGAGCTGTAGCTTTTGGTCTAAAGTTATCAAAGGGGAGTTTAAGACACTTCAGTTGATTCCAGTTTTTTGTCTAAGAGTTCATACACTGAGATAACAATATGGGCTGTAGACAGGCATGGTTTGGTCACAAAGTCTGGAGGGCATGGTTGCTGTTCAATATGTTGTTTCTTCTCAGCAATGAGTAAATCCTCAAGGACAGACTCTAGGAATCTCCAAGAGGCGAGCTCACCGCACAGTGTTTCCCCCCTAGATCTGACGTCTTAGATCGACTCAAACAAAGGACAATTGATCAATAAGAAGGGGGCACCCCATTATTAGTGAAAAGAAGGGGTTACCTGGCTCACAGAGGGCTCCAGGAGACCCGATCGTCAGGCGGAGAAACGGAGATGGAGGAGCCGTCCCGCTGCCAGAGAGGGAAGGGAGACGGAGCCAAAAGGAACTGCGTGGTTTGAAGCCGAGTTGAAGCAACCAGCGCACAACCACCACCAGCAATCAATAAATACAAAGTAAGCAAATTATTAAACCTATAATCCTACGCAGTGAGAAAACTAACAGGGGAAAGAATCCTACAAGATAGTTACAAAGACAAGAGAATTTCTATTTAGAAATAATAAAAAACTCCCAAGTAAGGAGTAAAGAGGAAAGAGAAGGTGAACAACAACAACAACAATAGTTACAAAGTTAAAATTCAAAGGAATCAACCTCCAATATATCTTGCAAGAAAATAACGAAATGAATAAAGAGGGGAAGTGGAAAAGGGAAAACACTTTCTTATTAGACGTAACTCGGGATTGCAAGAAAAAACAAAACCAAAATAAAACAAAAAGAAGAATTTGCTGACAGTGCTAAATAAAAGAAAGGGCAAAACTAAAAAAGAAAGGGAGAAAAACCTGATAACACAATTCAAGTCGGGAGAAGAAACAATAACAGACTAGGGAAAAATAAAAGAAACATTTTATAATTATTTTAAAAATTTATATGAAGAACAAGAATTAGAAATAACACAAATAAAAAACTATATTGACAAAATTAATTTTCCTCAACTAGATGAGGATCAGATAAACTTTCTAGAGACACCAATAACCAAAGAGGAAATTAAAATAGTTATAAAAGAACAGAAAAAAGGGAAAGCCCCTGGCCCTGATGGTTTTTCAGCAACATATTACAAAGAATTAGAAGAACAATTAATAGATCCATTGCATAAAATAATGAATGAAATTAATATAAATAATCTCCCAAAAACTTGGAAAGAAGCAAACATTTCACTTATTCTGAAACCGGACAAAGACCCACAAGAAATAAAAAAAAAAACTACATACCAATTTCATTGTTAAATGTAGACTACAAAATCTTTATGTCAATATTAGCTAACAGATTAAAAAAATGTTTGAGAAATTGGATAGATGAAGAACAAAATGTTTTTTTATCCCAAAGTTATTTGAGAAAAAATACAAGAATGATGATTGATATAATTGAACACAACAAAGACAAAAAAGATAAGGGATTAGCCATTATATTGATAGACATGGAAAAAGCATTTGACAAGGTGAATTGGAATACAATATTTGAAATCTTGAAGAAAGCAGGAATTAAAACTAGATTTATAAATCGGATAAAAGCTATTTACAAAAACCAAGAAGCATGCCTAATCATAAATGTGGGAAAAACAAAACCAGTAAACATCAAACAAGGTACTAGACAAGGTTGTCCTTTGCCCCCCCTTATTATTTATTATGGTTATTGAAATACTAATCAAGAAAATTAACCAAAATTAAAAAATACAAGGAATTGATAATAAAGGAATGGAAATTAAAACATTGGCTTTTGCAGGCGATTTGGCTCTTTTCCTGGAAAACCCCTTAGTAAGTATTAAAGAAGTACAAAGTGAATTAAAAGAATTTGAGAAAATATCAGGGTTGAAAATAAATGAAAGTAAAAAAAAATATGCTAATTAAAATTTAAATAAATCTGAAGAAAACGAACTAATAAAAATATCAGGATATAAAATAACTAAAAAGGTAAGATATCTAGGAATCGATATTACAACAAATAATGCTGACCTTTTTAAGAATAATTATAGTAAATTATGGAGTCAGATTAAAAGGGATTTAGAAAATTGGAAATCTTTAAAACTATCTCTGATAGGAAGAATAGCTTGTATTAAGGATGAATATTTTACCAAAAATATTATTTTTATATCAAACAATTCCAATTATATTAAAAGATAAATCAATTCATATCTGGCAGAAAGAATTCATTTGGATGGGGAAGAAACCCAGGGTACGAATGAAGACGTGACAAGATGCCAGAGAAAGGGGTGGATTAGACGTCCCAGATTTAAAACTTTATTATCAAGCAATATGTCTAGTTTGGGTTAAAGACTGGTGGGAATTAAAAGATAAAAAGCTTTTGAAATTGGAAGGTGAGAGCATAGCTTTTGGATGGCATGCGCACTTGTATTATAATAAAGAAAAAGTTGATAAAGAATTCAATAATCATTGTATAAGGAAACCTCTCATTTGGATCTGGAAAAGAGTTAGGAAAAAATAGGTGAAAAAATTACACTTGAACCTTTCCCTCAAGAAGAGAGAAAAAGGACTGACAAAAAGTTGGCTTAGATACAAGGATTTACTAGTTAAAGAGAAAAATGATTTTAGATTTAAAACTGAAGAAGAATTAATAAATCAAAACTATAAAATACATTGGTACCTAAGATGGCAATTAAGAGAAAGATTTAAAACGGACCAAAGAGAAAAATCAATAGCAAAGGAAGAGCTGTATTTAGAGAGATTATTAAACTTAAGTAATAAAGGACTACTATCAAAACTATATAAATATCTGTTAAAAATTGATTTGGAAAAAGAAAGCATTAAAAATAATATGACAATTTGGGCCCAGAATGTCGGACATAATATTGAGTTGCAACAATGGGAATATACTTGGAATAAAAGGTTAAAATATACGCGATGCCAAAATATAAAGGAAAATTACTATGAGATGTTTTGACCCCGGATAAATTGGCTAAAATATATGGTGTAAGGAATGAATGCTGGAAATGCTTAAAAGAAAAAGGAACTTTCTTCCATAGCTGGTGGTCATGCGTAAAAGTTATAAAATATTGGCAAGAAACACATAAGATAATTTGTAATATAATGGAAATAAAAATGGAATTCAAGCCAGAAATTTACCTGTTAAATATAATAGATGACAATTTGGGGGGAAAAACCACGGTAGAATAATTTTTCTTTTAATCACTGCAGCAAGATTAACATTAGCCCTTAAGTGGAAGGAGGAAATAATTCCAGATATAAACGATTGGATTGAAAAGATTTATGAATTGGCAGAAATGGACAAACTGACACGACTATTGAAGGACGAAAATCTAGAAGATGTCTAGAGAGACTGGGAGAACGTGTTAATATATATATAACAAGGAAGAAATGACTTATTTGCAGAAGGGTTTAAAGATTAAGATATATGAATGAATTATATAAATATTGAATGTTTAATATAGCTATATTCACATATAGTTATATGAGTATTGTAACAATTTCTATGACCTTATATAAACAAACAAATAAATAAATATTAGAGTAGATAGCCAAAGAAATTTTACAAAGTTTGGGTTTTTTTGAGAAATATCTAATATAGTTAAGATGTAGCTAATGAACTAGTTTATATTACAATTTAAAGGAAATAACAAGCTTTATTCTCATGCATAGGATATGAAGAATTGTTTTAGTCTAAATGTTTAGTTGTCTTGGTTGGATGTTAATGTTTGAGGTTAGCTTTAGATAAATGTTTTTTTCTTTATTGTTTTCGTTAAACGTTAGTGTCAAATGCGTTAGTCTTAAATGTGTTTGTTTAGTCCAATTGATAGTGTGTTTGATTTGTTTATTCTGTAATAACACAAATAGAAGTGTTATGTAGGATATGGAGATTCGTCATTATATGTAGCTAAAATCAAATCTATTATTATGACTATTATTATTATTATTATTATTATTATTTTACATGTGTTTAGTGTTGCATTGTAATGTATTAATATGTGAACTCTCAATAAAAGACTTATTTAAAAAAAAGACAGGCTCCTTTGCCCCATTTGGCTCCAAGGATGGAAATTCCCCTGTAATGGCTCCAGGTAAAGAGACGGCGCTGTTGCCGGACGCTCTAGCTTTCCTTAAGCCATGCGTCTTGTCCCTCCACTTACGGTACGCCGCTTCTGGCTTCGTTTGAGAGGCGTTTCTGAGCGTCCAGGAGACTAGGAGTGGTTTGGACGCAGTTTAGAAGCGGTTTAGTTGTCGTTGGGCAGAAACCCTTGAAGTGTTTGTGTAATGACTGGGCTCCAGTCAATGGAGGTCTTCTTCAGGCAGAAAAGGGAGGTTTATGCAAATGCAGAATGACATCACTGCTACGGAAGGCTCTCTTGACCAATCAGAGAGCAAGATGAAGGTCCTTCTGGAAGCTTCCGTGAGAAGGAGATATAAGGCCTGAGAGACCAAGAGACAGTTGGGGGAATTGTGTCGGTTGGAGACCGAGAGAGAGAGTTAAAGAGCAGATCTTGGAAGTTAGTCTCAGAATTGGACACTTAGGTTTATTTATGGTTTTAATAGCTTATATGAATTGAATATTATATACTTACAAATATTGTACCTGCAAGATTCTTAATATCTTGTATGACTCATATTTCAGTTATATTTTGTTATATATAAATACATATGTCCTTAGAGTATCTACTACTCGACGCTCCTTTTACACGTGTCTTGGCTCGGTTGATGCTTGGGAAGATCAGTAAAGAAGAAGAAATAAGGTTCCTTAACTGGTCCCAGTGTAGGTTAAGGGAAGTCCTTTTATGATTCACTGGATGATGGCAGCGTGATTTAAGGAATTTAAGGGTCTGCTGGGCTAAGAGCCATAATGTCTATACGTCTAATTAACAATTTCTAAGACACTCTGGTAGCCTTTTGGCTGAAGAGAGGGATATAAAACTATTATTATTATTATTATTATTATTATTATTATTATTATTATTATTATTACAGGGCCGCAGTTTGGCTGCTTGGACCACCGGAGATCATCAAAGTGAGTCATTTGGAAAAGCCCATCTCACTCCAGAAAATAAAGGTACTTGAGGAGTTTGCACTCTATGTCTTTCTGTAAAAATAGCTACAAAACTGATAATAACATTTGGGACATTTAGTCTTTTAATAAAATATGGCCGATTTAAATGCTGCTTTAAAACCTCTTTCCATCTGCCAGCTTTGCACTGGTTTTGGGGGAAATGAGAAAGTGTTGGGAGAGAGGGAAAGAAAGAAAGAAAGAAAGAAAGAAAGAAAACTTGAGAGTTGTACTCATCAGGTCATAGGGATTGGAGGGGCCTTACTGCAGGGCAGGACCCCTCCTCTTTCTGGCCATGTGGATGCTGGGAGATCCAGTCCAGGAAATACACTTTCAATCCCATTGGCAGTTTGCCCCAAATCCTTTATAAGCCCAAACCCCCTTTGTTAGGAAGCGAAGTCCGAATATATCAGGAGGCTCTATATCTCCCAAGGCCCCTTCTGTCCAGGACCCCCTTCCACTCTTCCCCTCAGTCTCTCTCTCTCCCCTGAAGTCCTCAAACTGACAACTGCCAAGTGCTGACGCAGAGGCGGCCATTTTGTGTTCCGGCTGCCATTTTGTGTTCTAGTGGCCATTCTGTTTTCCAGCAGCCATCTTGTGTTCTGGTGGCCTTTTCCTCTTCCGGTGGCCATTTTGTGCTGCTTGTGACTGTGGGGAATAATATTCCAGAACCTTCTCTGAGGCCTCAGTTGAACAGAGGCTTCTCTTTCTCTCCTGAGGCTCCAGAGTCAGAAGGAGGCCAGGATCCTTGAGCCAAAAGGAAGGAAGTGTGTCTCTTTTCTGAGAGGGTTTTCTTATTACACAGCTCTGCTCCTTCTGGGGATCATGGGTTTTAAAAGGGATCAGAAATGGGGAGGATAGTTTTAATACAAGCCTTATTATTATTATTCTTCACAAACATTGCACTTTGGATTCTAAGAGGAGGCTAGTCCCCCAAAAAGGCCAAAAGTAGCTCCTTTGGGAGGTTTTAAAAGCCTCCCCAGTTTTTGTATTAAGAGATTTTCAGGGAAGAAGGAAGGAGTCAGACCACACCTTCTCATATTATTACCAAATAAACATAGAAACAAACAAGAACAACAAAAATAAAGATTAGACAGAAAAGCAGACTTCTTATTTCTTTTTAAGGAAACCCATTATTAGGAAGGTAAAAACAGGACTTGGGTGCTTCTGCCCTTTTACAGCCAACTCAGGCTGTATCTGCACTGCAGAAATAATCCAGTTCGAAACTGCTTTAACTCTCCTGGCTCCATCCTGTGGAATCCTGGGATTTGTAGGTTTTTTTGGCATGAGAGCTCTCTGGCAGAGAAGGCTAAGTGTCCAAAGGTAAAATCCCAGGATTCCCTAGCACTGACTGGTTAAAGCAGTGCAAAGTGCCTTATTTCTATAGGGCGGATGCAGCCTTCTTGGGAAACGGGCTGATGCTGGGGAAAAGCACTGGGGACCTCTGGAAGTTTCAGCAGATTGTTTGTTTGTTTGTTTGTTTGTTTATTATGCACTCATTTCACATCTATCTATGGTGACATAACCAGGGCCCTCTTCAATTCCCCATCCCCTAATCCCCCCCCCAATCACTCCAAGAAGGCATGGAGTATCTGTTGTGTAGGGGAGCTGCAGTGAATCTATGCTAGGTCTAGGAAGCATTGTTTGGTGCAGAGGGAGGAAGGTGATGCCCAAATATGCATCGGCACAAAGGAGGCATATATAGGGTCACCATAAATCAGTACCTCCAAACCAGGACAAATGTAGGACAAATGTAGGGCAACATTTTCAAATGTAGGACACATTTTTAAAATGGAGGACACACCAAAAAATTGAGGGTTTTTTTTAAAAAAAAATGTTAACATAAATGCATGTTTTTTAGGCATGATAAAAATGGAGGACATTTTGGCATCATTCCTAGACAGATGGCAGAAATGGACTTGTCCTCGGGTTCCACTGTACTTCTCAGAAGTGTGTACTTGGGCAAGGGACTGTGGTTTTTCTTCACTGAGCATGAGTTTGTAAAAATCACAGCAAGTTACATTGGCCGTGCCTCAGAGGCTTGTTGATATCAATATCACCATCATCATCATCATCATCATCATCATCACTATAATTGTCCAAGAAAGACAGACTTGTTAGCATTCAAAGCGCCATAAATACACAGAAAATGCACTTGCATATATTTAATAATAAAAAATAATGGGGGGAAAAAACAAGGCAAGGGTGTATATATTTAATAATATAAATTAATGTAATAAAATAAAAAACAAGCAATAATAAAAATTAATAAAATAAAAAAAACAAAAAATAAGTATTTTATATTTTTAAAAATTAATTTAAGAAAACCCCAAGGCAGACCTGAAATGGCCACTGACTCACCTTTCCACCTCCTCCTCCTCTTCATCCTCCTCCTCCTCGGTGCAAGGGCTCCTTGGGAAGCCCAGCACGAGGGCACGCATGTGAAGGATGTGCGCGCGCTGCTGCTGGCCCATGCTGCGGCCGGGGTGGCGTGTGCAAGGGAAGAGGAGCCTGTCCCCTTCAGCCAGCTGGCCAATAGCTGGCTGGCCCAAGGGGTCAAGCTCCTTTGTCCTAGCCCCGCGCGTGCGCGGGAAAGCCCTGTTGCGGGTGGCATGGCAGCGGCGGCGGCGGCAGCACTGGCGAGGAGGAAGGCGGCGCTGCCCAGGAGCAGGAGGGCGGCGCTGCCCAAGAAGAGGAGGAGGAGGTGGGTTAGCGACTGCGGCAATGGTCACATGAGCGGGGCCGGCCCGGAGGCGGGACAAAGGCCAGGGTTGGGGGGGAACTGGACCAGGGCAGGCAGGGGGGGCCCAAAAGCAGAATTGTCCCGGGGGCCACCAGGATATGGCATCCCAGATATGTCATCTGTGTGTGTCACCAGCAGAATGCTATTCTCTGTGTTTTTGAGTGCTGTAGGGTTTCTTGCCAAGCCAATCCTAACCCTGGTCCTTTTTCTCAGGAACTCCATCTCGGCCTCCTTGTACACGGCTTTGGGGCCTCTCTTGTTGGAAGTGACCAAGTGCAGTGCCACCAGGACCCCCTGCCCACCTGATGGCTGACACAGAGGCCAAGCAGAGGGAGTTGGGCTCCAACAGAAAGAGGATGCCGAGGTACAACAGCTCTTTGGTAAGTCACTATCCTATTAGCTTCATCTGTGTCATTGCTGGGCCAATTTACGAAAGGAAGCAAATCAAATACTGTCTGAATTTGGCAGAGACAGGCCTGGTTAATCCTCTGTAACCCACTTCTTCATGGGCTTTTAAAAATGTCCCGGTTGCTCTCTCCTCCTCCCACTTTCCCCCTTCTCAGCTCACTTCAGTTCCTGAGTGCAACTGAGTTTGCAGCCCATCAACTCAAAAGTGGGGAGAGAAGAGGAAAGAAGGAGGCAGGATATGACCCTTCCCAGGAGGCTGAAATCAAAGCAAACTGCTGTGCCTTCCTAGCTTGTGTGATCTTCCTCATAAACAACTTTGGCCATCTTCACTGCATTCTGGGTTGCTTGTCCACATGTGTCTTACTTTTCCAATCTGTGAAATGTTGGAGGATATGGAAGAACATCTTTGGATCTAAATATGGGGTGGGCCCAGTGGGCTTCAAGCCCAGAGTGTTCCCCAGAACTGTTATTAAAATGATGTTTGCCTCTGAAATGTTGCAAGAAATGTCTAAAGGCACCATAATTCTGCATGTGTTGGAATAGTCAGTATCCTAATCCATCTTGAATATCCCAGCTATGGCCTAAATTATATTGTGTATTATATTGAAAAGATTCAAGACAAACTGGATCTCAACAGCAGTAGCTTTTTTCTTGCTGACAGCATTTAAAGTTTATTCCCTGGACTGAATTCTAAAGTGATCAAATAATATTTGGATGCACAATGTGCTTTCCTCCCCTTTTGCTTAATTACTCTGTGGATGAGGGCTATTTTCTGTTGCAGGTGACCTTTGCAGATGTGGCAATATATTTCACTGAGGACGAATGGAAACTGTTGACAAAGAAGCAGCGACTTATGTACAATTATGTGATGATGGAGAATTACAAGAATGTGGCCTCTGTGGGTAAGGAAGCTGAATTCATTGCCTTTCCTATGAAGACTGAGGTCCCTTTCATACTACATTATCATGGCACTATGATTCCACTTTAGAATCATAGAATCATAGAGCTGGAATAGAACACAAGGACCATCTTGTTCAACCCCTTGCCATGCAGGAATACACATTGAAAGCATCTCCACCAGATACCACCCAGCTTTTGTTTAAATACCTTCAAAGACCTTAAAAACCCTTCAAAGAAGGAGTGCTTTAGAAATTAATAATAATAATAATAATAATAATAATAATAATGAGACACCACCATGCTCTGATGGAATATATTCCACTGTTGAATAGTTCTTACTGTCAGGAAGTTCCTCCTAATGTTTAGGTGGAACCTCTTTTCCTATGCCTTGCTTCCATTGTTCTGTCCTTTTTGAATCGTGATGCTCAGAACAGGACACAATATTCCAGGTGGGCTCTGACCAAAACAGAGTAGAGTGGCACTATTACTTCTCTTGTTGTAGACACTATACTTCTATTGATGCAGCCAAAAATTGCATTGGCCTTTTTAGCTGCCGCATCACACTGTTGACTCAGGTTCAACTAGTGGTCTACTTGGACTCCAAAATTCATTTCACACGTAGTTTCATTCAGCCAGGTGTCACCCATGCTATATCTGTCCATTTCATTTTTCCGCCCTCAGTGCAGTACGTTACATTTCTCTGTGTTGAAATTCAATTTTTTAGCATTGGCCCAGGTTTCTAATGTATTAAGTTCATTCTGAAGTTTGATCCAGTCCTCAGGGGTATTAGCTACTCCTCCTAATTTGCTGTCATCTGCAAATTTGATAAGTATACCCTCAATTTTGTCATCCAAGTCATTGATAAAGATGTTGAACAGCACTGGGTCCAGGACAGAACCTTATGGGACCCCACTGGTCACTTCTCTCCAAGATGAAATGGAGCCATTATTGAGCACCCTTTGGTTTCAGCCAGTCAACCAATTACAGATCCATGTAACTGAGTGTTCAAAAAGGTTTAAATCACTTTAGAAAGTTTCCTGTGGGAGAAAATGGTCTGAAACCAAATTGAAGGCAATGGGTCCTTGGTGCAAATATCACAGACAAATTTCATTAGCACATAGAATCTCGTGTCCTTCTTATCTCCGAATTTCGATTGTGTTCAAAAGCCAGTTTACTCTACAATCTGAGGGTGACACTCTCAGATGCAGCTCAGCAATAACATAGCAGAGTACAGAAGTAAATTGCCAGATATATAGATATTGGCAATGCACTGACCACTTTTCACACTTAAAAATATGTCACAAAAACAGTTGATTTCATCGCAATCATTGGAGGTTCTTTATCCTGAGTTGCAAAATAATACAAATATTTCAAGCTCTCATCTCTGACTTCCATCATCTTCACCATCCCTTGTACACACAACTCCAATGCAATCCACACAAATCCGCATGTAAGCTGCATACTGTATAGATGGTGAGTCATCTCCTGGTGCCAAGCAGCATGAAGTGACCTCTGCAGTTAGCTTCCATCATGACTTGGGCTCTCACTCAGCACTCTATGGCAGTCTCACAGGATATGATGCCACCTGTCAATCAAAGTATTTTTGCACATGTTTAATGGAATTTTTTTTTCAACAGTCCTTTGTATGAATATCTCCTTCCAGTGATTCCCTTAAGGTAGACCCCCTTCAATCTCTTCCTTGTTAACTCCTATAAGTAAATATACAATCGTTCCATGGATTAAGGGGCATAAGCAGCAGGGTCATGCTTCGGTTACTCACAGAAACTTTCTTAATTTAATCTCTAATAAGGGGGGATTAATGAGGGCTAAATCATGGAGTAACACCCTCCCCTCTTAACTCTGATTTTCAGTCTCATCTATCATTGTCCTTCTTTACAGAAAAACATTTGAGTCATGAGAGAGTCCACACAGGAAAGAAGTCACATAAATGCCAGCATTGTAGGAAATGTTTTCCTCAGAAGGCAAACCTAGTGATACATCAGAGAATCCACACTGGAGAGAAGCCATACAAATGCCAGCATTGTGGGAAATGTTTTTCTTGGAAGTCAGTCCTAGTGAAACATCAGAGAATCCACACAGGAGAGAAGCCACACAAATGCCAGCATTGTGGGAAATGTTTTTCTCGGAAGTCACACCTAGTGACACATCAGAGAGTCCACACAGGAGAGAAGCCACACAAATGCCAGCATTGTGGGAACTGTTTTTCTTTGAAAGGACACTTAGTGAGACATCAGAGAGTCCACACAGGAGAGAAGCCATACAAATGCCAGCATTGTGGGAAATGTTTTTCTCAGAAGTCAGACCTAGTGAAACATCAGAGAGTCCACACAGGAGAGAAGCCATACAAATGCCAGCATTGTGGGAAATGTTTTTCTCAGAGGTCAAACCTAGTGAAACATCAGAGAGTCCACACAGGAGAGAAGCCACAAAAATCCCAGTAGTGAACTACAGTAGAGTCTCGACTATCCAACCTTCGATTATCCAACATTCTGGATTATCCAATGTCACTACTCAGTGATTTCTTTACCTTTTCAGAGGACTGAACTGTTTATACAGTACATATTGTACATCAAAATGTTGGTCAGTGATTTCTTTACATTTTTAGAGGACTGTTTATACATTACAATGTTATTCCTATAACGTTACTGCAATGTTACTTTTATTGTTAATGCAATAAAACTTCAATATATTTGCAATTCATAGTGATTTCAAGGCTTTTCTTGCACCCTCCGGATTATCCAACATTTTCGGCTATCCAACTATCAGCCCGTCCGTTTATGTCGGATAATCGAGACTCTACTGTAATATTATTTTTGTCAATAAGGAATATAAAAATATATTTTCAATCCAGTGGTGCTAAGAAAAGGCCTTTGTGACTTTGCTTGTAAGGTTTGTCTATCTCTATGTCTATGTTTTAAGGTTGTATTTTGTTAAGTTTGGGTTTTTATTGTTAATAGTATATGTAGATAATTATTTGGGTTGTAAATTGTGGGTCATGGTATAGTTTAGGTAGTTGGGGGGCTGGAATTTGTTATATATGAGTTATCGGAATGATAGCTTTTGGAATTTGTGGGATGTTGGCTGAAGAAAGTTGGAGGCCGGTATTAAAAGAAAGGGCTAGTTTGTGGAATTTGCAAAGGGGCCTTGTTACCTGTGGGGCATAGACTGTGGGAATTGGAGGTGGGGGCTATATTTGGAAGAGAGTGATATTTTAGGTTTTGGGATTTTGATATATTGTTTGGATTGGAGTGGGCAGTTCTGGCTTAAACACTGAATTCTTGACTATGTGTTCTTAATAAAGTTCTTTGCTATTT
Organism: Sceloporus tristichus; assembly: GCA_016801065.1. NCBI lineage: Eukaryota > Metazoa > Chordata > Lepidosauria > Squamata > Phrynosomatidae > Sceloporus > Sceloporus tristichus. Next base: position 14,612 of record JACSCI010001248.1, read on the forward strand.
CAATACACTGGACTCTGATGCACAGAAGTTCTGAATTTGCTCAAACTGAACCTTTCTTCTCTTCTCAGTCCTCAGCTCCATTCCCAGCCATAAGAACAGCAGAGGCAAAGACAAACATACACACACACACACACACACACACCCCAACATACAGGATACACAGAGATAGCTTTATTTCCAAATCAGAGCCTTCCTTTCCTGCCTTTCCCTCCTGAGTCCAGCTCTGCACCTTGGGCTCCATTGCTATCTCCTCAAAGGAAGACAGGAGGGAAGGAAGGGGAAGCCACTTAACCCCCGGCACATACCTTCCTTTCCCGCAAAGGCTGCCAGCGGAATAAGCATCTAGGCCCTAGTAATCCCTGTGTATGCTGAGGAGGGGCTTTTGGGGCCATATGCACAGTCTCAGCCCCTGAAGCCATGGCTGCCCTCACAGTCTGTTTTGAGGGAGGGAGGGAAGTGGGGAGAGCCCTTCATAGGAATGGCTGGCGCATCTTCTGGGGGGGGGGCTCTTGAGGGGTTATAAGAAGGAAGGAAACCCCTCTTTCCCCCCCAAAGAATCCTCTCCCTCTTTCCTTCCCTGTCCCCTTGGGGGATTCCTTGGGGCCCAGGTACTTGGGGGTTATTTTGAGAAGAGAGGGCAGGGGGGACTCTTGGAGGGAGGCATGGCCATGGAGGGGAGTGAGATCCAAATGTAAAAAGGGCTTTGAGGAGCTCCCTTCCTCCTGAAAAGTGGGGCAGAGGACAGACCTTCCCTTCTGATGCCTCATTTGGGGAGGGGTTTTGTGCCAAATAGAAAGCATCACAAAGGATAGGGTTCAATAGCATTGGAAACAACATTGGGGGGGTGTTCTCTGGAGTCCTGGGGGAGGGGGCTCTGGGGGGGGTGAAGAGGAGCCAAAATCTAGGCCAAAGCCAAGAGGAGGGAGACAAAGGGACCTCAAAACTCTGGCAATCCCCTGGCAACTAGGTTTATAGGCCCACAGGATCCGGAATAGGCACCCTCCCTCACATACTTACCTTTTCCTTCACAACAACCCTGCAGAGGAGTACCAACAGAGAGACCCACAGCCCCAGAAACATCCCCCCCCCGGTTCTTGGAGCATAGTGAAAGGGCATTATAGCCCCTTGAAGAGATGTTGTTGTTGTTGTTGTTACTATTTCTTTATATTCTGCCTTTTCTCAAAGGAATCAAAGCGGATTACAGTAATAAAATAACATACAATTTCAGAAATACAATTAAAATTCCAAACCCCCCAAGCCTCCTCCCAATTATAAGTACATTAATCAACACCTAAAAAGCTATTAAACAGCAAGAACATTTAAAACATTCCAAACACAATACAGTAAAACAGTTTTTTCGGATAAGAAATAGGTTGTTTTCTGAAGGGGAGGGGGAGGGCAGGAACGATAGATGCATCAATAACAATTTCCATAACAGTAACGATGGCAAGGGTAAGGGTCATGGGGAGGGGGAGGCAGCGCATGTATTACTGTTTCAAGGTCTCCCTGCTCCAGGAAGTGGCTCAGTTGGAGTATCAGCTGAAGCCGATAACAAATGCTCCTGACTGTCGCATCCACCTGAGCCGTCAGATGAGCTGGATGGCCATCTGTCGGCGATGCTTTGATCTGGATTTCCTGCATGGCAGAGGGTTGGACTGGATGGCCCTTGCGGTCTCTTCCAACTCTATGATTCTATGATTCTATGATTAATGAATCCAGGAGCACTCTCAAACTGCGGACAGAGTCTTTTAGGGGAATTATGACCCCATCCAGAACTGGCTGACATAACTCCATTTCCAGTTTATGGGTCCCTATTACAAGTACCTCGTTTTACCTGGATTCTATTTGACTATGTTGGGATAGCAGAGTGAATGGAGGGGGAGATAGATATTTGTCAGGCTCCTAATTGCAGCCCCTTTTGCAACACAAAAGGCAGTACTGTACTTTGAAAAAGGAACAGCTTTTATTGAAGAAGATACATGCAATAGAAGTGGCTTTTTGGTCAGGAATGAAAGTAAGTATAAACATATCACTTTTATAACCATATCAATTAACCCCACCCCATTAACCAATAAAGCTAATTAATTGGATAGCCTGTCCCCGCGCAGTGTTCTCCCATCCAGGATTCATGATTAACAATATATATATAATATGAAACCCCATCAGTCCCAGTCTAATATGATAATATGAAAATATAATAAGCATAAACCCATAACAACATAATACAATATAACAATACCAATAACTCTCTATGTTCCTCCTCCTTTTACAGAGACCAGTCTTTTAAACCCAAGCCTCTGTTAGAAGGATGATTCCCACACATTCCAATCCTAGCAAACAATCACATTCTTTAGCCATGATCTCTCTCCCTCTTTCTAGTATCTTCTATTAAAGCACATATTAAAACATATTATTTTAACCCACCATAAACCCCATCTATCTTAACTCTAATTTAAACCTACACCTATAACCCTTATGGCATGAATCCCTAAATGAATAAATGTATGAATAGAGGGATTCATGACATATTGCGACCTCAGGCTGGTGCTCCTTGCCTCCAGCAATGAGATGGAACCATTGTGAATTTAGGCTAATGCTGCGTACCTGAAGGTTTGAGACGTGACCGTTGCAACCTCAGGCTGATGCTTCTTACCTGAAACATTGAGACTGGCCCATTGTGACTTTAGTCTGATGCTCCTAGTGACTTCAGGGTGGTGCTCTTTACCCAAAGGATTGAGACTGGCCCATTGCAACCTCAGGCTGATGTTCCTTGCCTGAAAGATTGAGATGGGAGAATTGTGACTTCAGACTGGTGCTGTATACCTGAAGGATTGGGACTGGCCCATTGCGTGTCAGAAACAGTGTATAAGGGTTCTGTCACAAAGAGTAAAAATATTAGGGTTTGATTATTAGAGTTAAAGTAGGAGTTATAGTTGTAGTTCATAGTAGGTAGTCTAGAGTGATGGGTTATAGAAAGCATGTAGTGGGAAATGTTAGAAAGACAGATGGAATGGCTTTTAGATGAAGGAGGCTGTTTGGAAAGAGGGATGGGGTTGCAGCTTGAGACTGGTTATCAAGGAGGAGTGAAGCTTAGGAACACCGCTCTGCAAGGTGAGGCTGTCTGGGAGAAGGGAAGGGAAGTATAGACAACCTTGGTATCTATGCAACCTCCATTTGTGTTGCTTTAGCTTGGGAACTGGGGGCTGGCTTAGGGAGAGGTTGAGCAAGTTCCTTTGGACTTCAGACTTTAAAAAAAGGTGTGAATGGATGTTTCTGCCTGGATTCATCAATAAAGCTTCTTTTGTTTCAAATGGGTTTTATTTTTTGAGCATAGGACTGACTCTAGATCTCACATTGCAACTTCAGGCTGATGCCCTTTGCCTGAGAGATAGAGACTGTCCATTGTGACCTCAGTCTGATGCTCCTTGCCTGAAGCATTGAGACGGGATTATTGTGATCTCACCCTGAGGTTCCTTGCCTGAAAGACTGAGATGAGACTATTATGACTTCAGGCTGGTGCTCTTTACCCGAAGCATTGAGACTGTCCAAACTGTGATCTCAGGCTGATGCTCCTTGCATGAAGGATTGAAACAGGACTATTGTGACTTCGCAAAGATGCTTCTTTCCTGAAGCATTGAGACTCGCCCACTGTGACTTTAGTCTGATTCTGCTGATCCAGACTCAGTTTAAAGCCCTCCAAAGAAGGAGACTCCAATGTTCCAGCATTGGCGCAATTTATTGACTGGGCAGAGGTGCAGCTGGATTTGGAAATTGATAAATTGTATAGGGTTGATTCATGGGTAGCAAGAAACCATAATTTACCTAGGGATATAATGATTTTTTTT
>JACSCI010001250.1:0-18407 GCA_016801065.1 Sceloporus tristichus
TGTGTGTGTGTGTGTGTGTGTGTGTGTGTGTGTGTGTGTGTGTGTGTATTCAAACCAGATTGAATCCACGGATGAGGAATCTGTGGACATGAAGGACACACAAAATGAAGAGGGTCTCAATGTTCAATACTGATAATCTGGATGGATAGTAAACTACATGTGTTGAATTCCGAATGAAGGGAAAGGACTTCAAAATTTGACCTCTGCTATAATTACTAAGTGGTAGGATGGAATAACAGCTTGGATGCCTTCTCTGTTGTTCCCCTTTTCATCCCTATGTATAATCCTTTGCCACAAAGTCTTTGACAAAACTCTGTATTTGTCACCCCCGTTTAAATTATGAGTGCTTTTAGGCTCTGATTGTCAAAAGATATTGTAAATATCCCAATTTAACCATTTTTGTGGAGATAAACATGATAGAAGCAGCAAAGGAAAAATGTGGGAGGGCTGCAAGTGGAAGTCAGTATCATCTGTACCCCCTATAAATGTCATGAATGATGCACACAGATTGCACAACAAAAATCTTATCCTGAAGCACCTTCATATGTAAGCACGCATAGCTTAACTGAAAACATATTCTCCCCTCCATCATCTATCATCACAGCTTTCATTCTTTTTCCTCTCCCCTGCATCAGATTTTAGATTGTCAACATCTTGTTGTTACTCCTAAAGCTCTCTATACATTGATAACATTGTGTAAGTTGGAAAATAATGTAGTTGTAAATCAAAATGTTGAAGGGCCATACCCCTTTATTTGAGGGAACATGGGACTTGGTTTGTACTATAAACATTACTTTTGGAAACAGTCAAAGCTGAATGCTCTCATAATTTTTTTTTAATATGGAACGTGGTTTAGCATAAAGGTTGGGATCCTGTTGATTAATCTCATATAGAGATGGCTCTATTCTAGTTGGGAATAAAAATAGTATTTAGAATCTAATTTTGTTTTTAAGAATGATCATGTATGTATTTGCTTTTTGCATTTATTTACTTATTTAAGTTTACTTAATTAAAATACAGGATGTATGAAAAAATGGATCTCAAGGTTGTTGTTGTTGTTGTTCTGTACCTTCAAATTGTTTCCAATTTATGGCAATTCTAAAGAAAATCTATCATGGGTTTTCTTAGCAAGATCAGTTGCAATTGCCTTCCTCTGAATTTGAGACTTGTCCAAGGTCATCCAGTAGATTTCCATGGCCAAGCAGAGATTTGAACTCTGGTCTCCTAATATCTTAGGCTAATATTCAGACCACTATACCACATTGGCTTTTGTGTATCAAAGAGATATGTAAATTTAAAAACAAATCCATATTGTTTTTGGTTGTTGTTTTTAAAAAACAGATTAAGGAAAAAACTTATAAACATCCAGAAATAAAATTATTTTAAACCAGTCAAAAGGAAACCTAAACAAAAGAGACTTTATGGTCAGCCTAGAAATAAGCAAAAAACAAACTTTATGTTTAAGGGTGTATTCCTCACTATAACTCTTCACTTAAGCACCCTACATTACAATAAGATCAATAGGGAGAGGATAAGGTTAAAACTGTCTTGTTATTACTTCCATTTAATCATATTAATGAAAAGGAAACTATATATTTTCTGAAAATATCCTTCTGAAGTGCTGCTCCTTTATTATCTTATTGTACTGTTATCTCCCCATCAGTCTCTGCCAAACTTATATTTCATTTCCTATAAGTTGGAGACCAGTGTTCATATCCAACTTTTTTTTCTATTAAATTCTTGGCTGTTTATGAAAGCTGTGTAAGGTTGCTCCTTTTCAACTAATTTGTCACAGACTGTAGATTTTTAAAATTAATGTCCTAATTTGTTTTGGCATCCAGAAACATAGTCACAAGGAGTAGCTCACTGTCAATAACACACTGGTTTCATAGCTTTTAAAAATAGCAGTATAGAGAGGTAAATGGGCTTTTACTAGATGCAGATTCATCTGGTCCATAAATATTTTAAAAGAAATTAGACATGGGTTTTTAAAAATGTAAAATTTGTTTTTAACAATAAGATGGTACCCTCCGTTCCATCTCTAGAAGCTAAACAGACTGAATCATACATTGAAACTAATGATGTGACAACATCTTGAAGGCCACCTCAGTCTGCCTATTGGTAGGGCTGGGTTGCCCTTGCCAATTACTGTGCCCCATAGAACTGTGGGCATCTCTATCCCCCTGACAACAGCTTCCCACTTTGTGAAAGCTGTTTGTGTCATATGCATGTACATTATAATAAGTGTTTGCCTTGTGGTGGAGTGAATCCCTCACTCCCACCACAAAGACTGTTGTGCTGCTCTCAGTGCTGGAGGAGTGGACTTAAATGAGGTCTAAGGTGAAACCAGAAAGGGGAGAAAATTCAGTTTTTAAACCTCTTCCCTTGTGTATAGCTTGATCCCAAGCTCAAGGCAAAGAGGTTTCTTGGATCATGCAGGTTTAAACCACATGTACAGGTGAAAAAATGTGATTGTGAGTGATATGCTGACAGCTTTGAGTCTGTAGTTGTATTCATCCTGAAGAGTGGTATTACATCTGTTATGCATTTTTTCCTTTACCTTTTTACTTGAATTTATGGAAATGTTTGAGCGGTCAAACAGTTACAGTTTATCTGCATTTCCATATGTTAGAAAGATCTATTGTAGAAAAATTAAAAAAAATGCTGAAATGATTGCCCAGAACATTATAAATGGGGGAAGGGAATTAAGAAGGTATCACTATATAGCACCAAGCTTGCTTTTTCTTTTTGCTACTTAGATGTTGGGTGTGGTACTTTTGGTGACTGCCACAATCAGAATCCCCCAGCCAACATGGCCACTGTAAAAAGTTACAAGCTGTGCAACTACATGAGAAATATGATGTGCTTTCCCCCCCAATGTGCCTTACTTGCCAATATCTGAGTGGCCTCATATTTTTGCTCTAAGGGCCTGCATGTCTTCTCTGCATTTCTCTTACTGCATGTATTTTTTGTGTGCATCTTTGTCTGATAACACAAAAAATGCATATATTTGTGCAAGCAATTTTCTGATCATAATGTACTGTATTTTAAGGATACTTTCACTGCTGTATGCATTTGTTATGTACACAGTTCCCTGATATAAACATTTTTATGTGCATTTGTGGCTGGAGAACCTTATCCACAAGAGGACATTCAATACAGATGGGAAGAAGAGTACAAGACCTGCCACAAACCTAGATGCTAAGTCTGCCCACATGTCAACTCAAGAAATGTCATCACCAGACCTAATCATACCACCCACAATATTAGAGACACTGTGCTAATGTGATATCTGCAGTCCTTTGTCAACAGTACCCTGCAACACTCTACATCGGGCAAACATGCCAGTCTCTGCAACAGAGAATAAATGAACATAAAGCAGACATTAGGAATGGGAACATGCAAAAACCAATTGCAGAACACTGCAGACTTCCTGGGCATTCTCTCTCAGATGTCAGAAGAGCAGTCCCTGAAATAAAATATAAAAACTACAAAAGGAGATTAGAAAGACAGGGAGATTAGAAAGAGAAACAGCAGAATTGGAATATATTCCTAAACTCCAGTTTATTGACAGTGGCTGAACAGAGACAATAGTTTCCTGGCATACTACACATATGATAACATTAGATAACATGCAGTTTCATGAGGTCACTCTTGCCCAGTTTATCACAACTCTTTTCTGGTTCCCAGCCAGCATTATACTACGGGGCTCATTGCTCACTTTTTAAAACTGGCTCCAACAGGGATTATAATTCCTAAATCGCTGCTGAACTGCTGCCCACCATCAGCCTGCATCCAAGTCAGGTCCCAGCCATGCTCCTCCAGCACTTTTTTAGAAGTGGGAAGTTGGTTTAAAAAGGTGAGCGATAAGTTCCTACATTACAATAACTTCTTCCACCATTCAAATGATTATACATTCATCTTGGCTTTAGGTAAAATCTTTCTTCCTGCCTTTGTCTCCCAACAACTATCACTAAAACTGAACTTGCAACCTCATCATCATACCCACATGTTTTACATTTCTATTGCTATTCAACATACAACCTGCTCTTTCATGGTTAGAAAGCTCTGTTCCTGGACACTTCACTTTATGCATTCTGATTAGTCTGCAAAGGCTTAAGCTACCAACTTCTTTCTCTCAGTTAGTTTCAAAGGTACTACAAGATTTCTTTATGCACATATACCTCAGTGAATGAAGTAAATGTGTTCATGGGCATTATTACCTTAACACAGGGGTAAGCAACCTTTTTGAGCCAGGGGCCGGGTTGCTGTCCCTCAGACAACTGGGGGGCCGAAGCCAAAGAATAAATAATTAAATAATTTTTTCAAAAATTAATTAAATAAATAAACCGGGACAAATTTAGGACAAAATTTTCAAATGGAGGACCCTTTTTTAAAAAAAAAAATGGAGGACACGCCAAAAAAATTGCTAATTTTTAAAAAATGTTAATATAAATGCATGTTTCGGGGGCCTCTATAGACAATTGCCCCCCTTGCCTGCCGCTTGCCTCCCTTGCCCACCTCCTCCTGATAGGCCAAAGGCCCCACACCCTCACGCAAGAGGCCAAAGGCTCCGGCGGTAATCGGCAGCAGGACCGGGTGGGGGCCGGTCCCAAGGCCTTGCTGGGCCGCATCCGGCCCGCGGGCCGCAGGTTGCCTACCCCTGCCTTAACAGAAAATTTGGTACCAGACACATAGAGATAGATTCTGACACTGTAAAAAAAAAAGAAGAAAGAAAGGAAAAGAAAAGAAAAACAGTCCAAGGACCAATATGCATATGTGAAATAAAGGAGTTTATCCACTGCCTCGGGTGCCAGATTTACCTCTTCCAAACTTCAATTTGGAAAAATGGTCACCAAAATGACTTACGGGGCCCGAATTCAGCACTGGAGGCAACGGGAAGCCATTTTGAGGGAAATGTTCATGCAATAAAATCAGCTTAACCTCTGAATTTGGCTCAGATTTGGAAAAGGTAAGTCGGGCAGCAGAGGCGGTGCAATAAAGTCCAAAACAAAGTCAGATAACCCTTGCATAAGTAAACAAAAACACCTTGAACCTTCTAGATAACAGTTGAAGGCTTCCTTCAAAATGTATGCAGGGATTTTATTTTCCCTCTCACCAGCCTCCACTTGTTTGATTTCCATTTTGGTGACTAAACCTATAGAGATATGCTTTTTTAACATTCTGGGGAGAGCTGCAGAGGCAGGCTTATCGTCTGTCCCATTTTCTCCCTGTTATGATGTTCATAGATGATTAGGAAGAATTCTGGAGACAGCTGCTGTTTACCTTGCCTGTTGTAGTCAGGGCCACCAAGCTATAATAGCATTGGCTAAAACAAAATCCTTCTCTTTTGCAGCTTAAATTATTTTTTTCATTGGTTATTGAAAACAGACTTATGCAACCCAGCATCAAAAGTCTGTGCTTCCCTAGCCCTCCTTCACCATATTCCCAATGCAGGTACAATTAAAATCTTTCCAATTAGATGGAGAATGAAGAGGAAATGGGAAGCTAGGGAAGTATAAAAAGCCTTTGTAAAAAGGAGTTTCAGAACTTTATCACACACCTTTTTCCCCCCGTTATGGGAACTGGAAGGGGACTCTCGGAGCCATGAGCGACCTGCAAAAAACGGATTTTATCGCACAGCGAATTGTCCTCAAAAGGGCCCCATTCCGTCCCCCAGTGCCCAGCCATCCCTGTTCAGTGCTGAGGGGTGTTAAATGTTCTGGTTGGAAGTCTTCCAGCCGAGGAAAATGGCACCCCTCAGCACTGAATGGGGACGGCTTGGCACCAGGGGATGGAACGGGGCCCTTTTGAGGACAATTCGCTGTGTGATAAAATCTGTTTTTTGCAGGTTGTGCACAGCCCCGAGAGTCCCCTTCCAGTTCCCATAACGGAGGAAAAAAAGGTGTGCGATAAAGTTCTCAGTCAGAGGCTTTCTCAGTGAGATGTGACTGTATTTGCTTAGCACTGTCAGTTTATATTTGGCATCAGTAAGTAAACCTGATGTGTACATTTCATCTATGCTTAGTGACCCATTCAATATATGGAACACTAGATGTCTATAAAATGCATCCTGAAATTAATCATGGCATCCACACGAGGAAAGGAGAGGAGAGGGAACAGAATTATTAAAGCAAGATAAGGTCAAGATCACAAATAATTCAAAATCATACAACAAGCTCTCTGAATGTTTTATTTATCATTCATATTTTCACAAATGACCTGAATGTCTGATGTAGAGAAAAGAAAATGTATAATTCATTTGTGCATGATCCAACAGAAGTAAATGCCCTTTTAAATCCCATTGATCTAAATGGGAAATGTAAGTATATGTTTTAGTCTTACTCATGGAAATAAATGGCTAGATGAGGCCTGCTACTTTTAAAGAAAATAAAAAGCAGGCAAGACATACTTGAATCTGTTCTGTGCATAGAACTGGAAAACACAGTTAGAGCTGTTGCTTAAGATAACCCTCCACTAACTAAGTTTTCCGTCCCCTCCTTCTAGTCCTTGGTTGTCAAAAAGTCTGGAGATAATGAGACTGTTCAGTACTATGTTAGACAAGAGGGAAGTCATGCACTAATGGGAAAGTACTCTCACCCATTAACTGAATTAAGGAAATACATAAAGCAACTAGCCAAATAATCCATGTTATTCTGTAAAAATTGACTAGCTCATCAAATGCATCCATTTAAAATTAAAACTTCATTACTATCAATGTTTTTCCAACTGGGATGAGAGGTCTACCCTTTTTGTGAACATTTTAGCTGTGAAAATCTTCAGATATTAAAGTTTGTTTGTTTGTTTGTTTAACATAATTTAATGTATACCTTAATATAGTACCTAAGATGACTCAAAAATATGTGTATAAAGACATTTTGTTTATCCTCCCAGAAGATCTGGAGCCCTCCAGAGCAACAATGAGTGGCTGTTTACAATGCATCCCTCTGTGCCACCCACTGTTGGTGCCACTGGTGCAAGTCACTCCTCCCTCTGAGGTCAGAACAAGGCATAAAGCAATGTGATTGATGCTGGGTGCCTTTTTCAACCCCAAAGAGGGAACAACTTGCATCAGTGTTGATAGCAGGCAACACACCAGGATGTACATGCACATAGCTACCAGGTGTCACTCCAGAGTGCCCAGGTAACGGGAGAAACATTGGAGCAGCTTCAGGACCAGAATACTCTGGGAGTATTCTGGCCTGTGCAGATACAGACATCCTTGGATGCATTTTGGAAGTGGTCTTTAGAAGATTCAAAATGCTTTTCTTTACTTATGCAAGATTTACCTGACCTGGTTGTCTTGTTTTATATGTGCATATTGTTAGGTTTTGATGAAAAAATTTGCTGAGCATTTCAAACTCCTCCTCTGCTTTTATGGTTCAGGAACCTATCCCCATTTTTGCCATGTTATTTCTGCTTCTTGTGCAAAAAGTTTTCTTAAAGAAGCCCAGGAACTCGTGTCCTTTGTTAACTAAGGTATACCAGAACTTTCAATTGCTCCTGGGGTTTTACTGTAGGACAAAAACTTGTTTTGTGTACAAAGCCCAACATTTTTGCATAGAAATGTTGGGGGGGGGTGTGATACAAAAAAGTTGTTAATGTGCAAAAACTCTCGTAATCTCATCCATGCATGGAGGAAAAACTTTGCAATGATTTGTTCTTGCAAGTAAGAACAAAATAAGCAAAGATTTGTATCCCTACTACAACCCCAAAAGGAGTTTCAGAAATCCAGGAGTCGTCTTCGGGCCACTTCCAGTTTTGTTGCCCCACCACACAGTTTATCAGGTTAGTGTTGTCTATAGGAGGTCTGGGAGCCAGAAATTGGCCTTGGACCTCCAGAGCTTGCTTAGTCAATGCTCTCCCCACCTTTCTTTTTCTCTCTCCAAATAATTATAAATATCTATGTGGAATTAAACTCTCTGCTTTTCTACCTTTGCTGCTACTATCACAAAAGCTTTTGGTGAGGTGAGGGAGAAAGCCTTCTCAGTGGCTGCTCGCAACTGAGATTCATTTTCCAAATGAGATTGATCCTCACCATCCTCTTTCTCCAGCATGGAAGTACCTTTTTATTTAGGCAGGCCTTTCACTTTTAAGTTATTTTTTAATGGACTGCAATATAATTAGGGTTGCCATAACCCCCCTGGGGGCGTGACAAACCCGATTTTTGGCCCCTTGGCACGGTCACGGCACGGTTTGGCTCTTAGCCCCGGGTTGAGCTGGTTGCCGCCACCGCCATTGCTGCTGCGGCTGCTGCTGCAGCCTTTTCACTGCCTGCCTGGCTTTGCTCTGGCCCTGCATGGGCTGAGCAGGAGCTCCTGCCCTTCAGGGTGGCTGGCCAATGGCTGGACAGCCCTCCCCTGCTGCAGGAGCCTGTGACTGCTAGCAGGAGGCAGGGCTGTTTCAGCTCCACTCTCCTCCCATTGGCCAGCCAGCCTCAAGAGGAGGAGCGTCTCCTCTTTGGTCCCTGGCGCGGGCCGAGGGCAGAAAAGAGCCTTGCCGGCAAGCCATTTTTCTTCCTTTCCTTTTTCTTCCCCTATTTTTTCTTCTCTTCTTCTTCCTTTTCTTCCTCCTCCTCCTCCTCCTCTTTGTTTTCTTCCCCTCCTTCTCTTCTCTCTCTTCCCCCTCCTCTTCTTCTTTTTCTTCCCCTTTTTTCTTTTCTTCCCCTCTTCCCTTTCCTTTTTCTCCTCTGCTGCTGCTGCTGCTGCTGCTGCTGTTGTGGTTATGGTTGCTGTCGTGTGCCCAACTCCTGTCTGACTAATGGCAACCCTGCCTAGCCTCCCTTCGCTAGCCCCTCTTTCTCTAACGCCCTTATTTAATCCCTTCTATCTAAACCTCTATCTATTTACCCCCCCCCCCAAGCCCCCCTCCTCTTCTTCTCAAGGATCCAGGGCTTCTCAGGGCTTTGCCCCCATGCAAAAAGAAAAAGACTGACCCACAAATCCCCCTTATAGTAAGTGGAGATACACTGTACCTGGGGGAAAAGAGGGGGTTGCAGGGAGCAAGGAGAAGGAGGAAGGGGCCAATTGCTAAGAAGGCTTGGAACATATATTTTGCCGGCTCAAGGGGCTGCCTGTCTACCTTGGCTCAAATGCTGAGGATGCCTGGACTTGTGCTGCTGTTTGTGTTTTGGAATGGGGGGTGGTGGCCAGAAAGGGAAGTACATTTCTGCCATCTGTCGAGGAATAATGCCAAATGTCCTCCATTTTGAGCATGCCTAAGAAACATGAGTTTATATCAATACTTTTTTAAAATCATTATTTTTTTTCGTGTGTCCTCCATTTTAAAAACATGTCCTACATTTGGGGCTAAATTTTGTCCTACATTGTCCTACATTTCCCCCCCATTTTTCCCAGTTTGGAGGTTGACAGTTATGGCAACCCTAAATATAATGGGGGTGTTTTTTAAAAAAACCTTTTAATTTACTGTTTTTAACAGAACTGTTTATTTAATTTTTAAAAACTTCTGTATCAAATTGGGATTGTTTGTTTTTAGTATACTTTGTTTCTAACTTGATGAGAGCCACCTTGCGTCCCATGATGGGACAAAGGCAAGATAATATTTAATTAAATAAATATATAAACTAGCCTGAGCAATGGTGATCATGAACACTGTAAGTCCATGTATAAGAAATGCTACACATCTTTGCCTGGTGTGAGAAACATTATTGCTTCTTTTACAAAAATAATAAAATCCCCTAATATTTAGGTTTCTAGCTGTACACTGTGTTTATAGGCCTCAGGCCCTGAACTAAAATAAGATTGTGTTTCATTCAGGTAAGCACTTCCAGACACTTTATCTGCTATATCATTACAACTATACTCTATTTGTTACTGTACAGTGAAACACAATCTGTGCATTATATTCCACATGAAAAGCAGTTTCTGCAGCATCTTGTCATCGTTTCATGAACGCCACTTTGAAGCCGTTTTAGATTCTGAAGTCAGTGAATAACAGCAAAGGCTTAAGTGCACAACACCGTATTATTTACTCAGATGGGGTTAATTGTGGAATAAAAGAAAGGCTCCTTTCAGGTTACCTTTGTACAATCTCTCTTGCACTGGATATGGAAGACCAGGAAGTCAATGATAAATATCAAACTTGCTAATCAGGAGTGAGGCCAGCCTTATTTGAAATCTTGAACTTAATCCAGAATCAGGAAATGTGGCCACTTGTATTACTGTTGCTGAAAGGAGAAAATGACCTTTTTATTGTAGCTTAACTTTACCATTGTATTTGTGACCCACTCAGAGGGGTGGGAGTAGGATAAATGCAAAAGGATTGGCTAGATTTTCCTTTTAACAAGAAAATTGGGTGCAATAGAAATATAGATACTGATAAAAAGAGTGGACAGGTTTGGCCAGAGATTGAATCCTAGCAAACATATGTTTAACTTTCAGCTAATGACCAAATCCTCAAGCATTCCCCCTTTCTTTCTCTCTCCCTCTCTAACCTTCTTTTAATGAATATTTGTTGAAATGCTGGGAAATTCATAACTCCTGCCCCTTGCCAAAAGAGGATTTAGGGGGGAAATACACTGGAGGAGTTACTGCCCAGCAAATCTGATTCTCTTCCAATAATGTTCTTAGGGCAGGCTTGGGAAATGTTTTCTAATGTTCTTTTGCAGGTGGATAATCCACTGATTAAATCCAATTATGTAAATATCCATTTCAATATGTGAGTGGTTTTTTTTTTCTTTTTTAAAAAAATAGCCCTGCTGAAACAGGCATGAGGGCAGACAACAGTAGTCTGTCAAGCCTGTGCATGTGACATAATTCTGCAGGAAAGCAGAAAAGCTGTAGATGTAGCTTCCTAAAACTGTCAGCTTCCATTTCTAACAAAAACAACAACAACAACAACAACAACAACATGGTAGTTCTGGTCATGGAATGTTGATGTCATGTGTGCAATGAATGTGTGAAACAAGCTGCAGACTACAGGTAGTATGGATGTGCATTGTGCAATTACTGGAGGAGCAGTTGAAAATTGCTGAGTAAATTGTGTGCAAATGAAACATTTGTTTATTTAATCTACATAATCTATACTGAAACAAAGTAGACACAACCCTATGTGTTGTTATCAAGTACATCACAGGGCAGCCCAGAAATGACAATGGTGTCAAATACGACGAGAAGGAAGAGGAGAACCTTGCACAAAATAGTGACAACTGTCACATCATCATCACAAGTGCTGAGTTCCAACACTATATAGCCCTGGTTAAAAAACAGTAGTGGTTCAGATGAATCAATATATCTTTTTATTGAATTAAACTGTGTATGTTGCATCAATGAAATGCAGACAATCATTATTTCATTTTTAGAAGACATTCAGAAGACAACAGTTTCCTTTGTCGTTCTTCCAGAATCTTGTTATGTATTATAACTGCAGTACAATCAAAGGGTAACATTATTCTATAGAATGTCTAGTGACTACTGAAGCCCAGTTGTTTTTCTCACATCACCTTGCTTACTAAATTTCTATCATATAGCTACAAAGAAGAGAAGATTTCCTCTTCTTATCTATGACTTGTACTACCTAGGTCAGAGTGATCCAGAGAACTAGTTTTGTGCCTTCTTCCCTGCATCAGATGAGCTATCACTTTGAAGAACAGTACACTAAAACACTTCAGTAGCTCCATGTAGACAGATCCCAGTCAGGGCTGCACCAAATGACACCCAAAAGTGTGTGGGGGGGCATAATTGCTCCCCAAGCATCTGCCTTTTGGCAGAAACAAGTTGTTGCGTTTGCATGCATCCCTTTAAAATGCTGAAAAGATGGAGACCCTAGAAGAAACCCTAGAAAACGTCTGCAACATCCTGAAATTTTGTAACTAAAAATAAGTTCATTAGCATGTACTCTTGCAAGAAATTCTATTCTTCTCTTTTGCTCTTCTCTGCACGCAGATGACAGCAATATCTATCCCTTCAATATTTATGCAAGGTGCCTGATGGTGAAGATAAAAGGAAGCCTTTGCTCCGTTTCTAAATATTTGTGCAATGACCCATCACCGTCAGTCAAAGCACCTCCCAAAATTCCCTTTTCTGTATTTTCATTTTCTTTAGCTATTTCCATTTGATGATTTCTTGGATTTAGGGATACTACTGTATATGGTCTCTAACTTTTCTCACAGGACTTGATTTGTTCTTTCATGAGAGAAATGTGTTTCCAGTGACAATTCCATGAGGGGGAAAGAAAAAGACCTTTATCAGATGTTTTGGTTAGCTCATGATGAAAACCTGAGCAATAATTAAAATGGGAGATATTATTTCCTAAAGAAATGGTTGGTTAAAGTAATTAATGTATTTGACTGACATAATGTATTGAGATATACAAGGAACCAATAACTGCATGAGAAAACCCAAATCAAAATAGTTGGTGGTGTAGTAAGGAGGAGTTTCTATTAGTACCTGATGGAGCATTCCTCCTCTCTGGATCTGCCCATATTCTGGCTGGTATGCACTCTAATTGGCAAGCCAGAGGAAGAAGCCATAGGAGCCACTGTGAACTGCGCAGGCTGCTGGGAAGAATCCATCATGCCTTCAGAGGAAATGAGCCAGTTCTGCACTACCTTTGCAATGCACAATTGGAGACTTTTATTCATCCAGGGAACTTTGCATGTTGAGTCTCTGGTCCATATTAAAAATAATTCCCCACAGCTTAGTTCCATTCTTAGACATGCCATGCAGTATGACAGTTACTCCAGCAAGGTGATGCACATGTTGTGCGAACACATGTGTGAATGGCATAACCACATAAGTGGTATCCACTGCATGGGTTTTTCACTAAAAATGACATTATGCCTATTGTGATTATTCCATCATCACATGATAGCTATCCATGTGAGCTGCACAGTGGGGATTGCAGCACACTGTAAGGTAGAGCTTTTGCATGAGAGGACATTAGTTGCACCATTGTCTGTTTGTATCCAGTAGATTTTTAGTAGCAGCCTAGATCCAATTGTTGGTCCCAGCTAGAGCAGACCCAGTGGGGTCTTGGTAAGTCAATTCTTATGTAATAGTTGAATTATACTATGTGAATTGTCTGACGACCTAGGCTTTGAAGCCTAACACATAGATTAGTGACTCCCAAACTTTGATCCTCCAGGTGTTTTGGACTTCAGCTCCCAGAAGCCCTAGCCAGTTGAGCCAGCAGTCAGGAATTCTGAGAGCTGAAATCCAAGGTATCTGGAGGACGAAAGTTTGAGAACCACTGGTATAGATAATATTTTGGTTCAAAAGATGGGGTAATTGATTTGAGCCTTATCTTCTGTATATAACAGTACAGAGTCAGCTGTGTTCATTAGTGGGACATTAACTGCATTCTGTATTAATTGCATAATTTGAATTATCATAAAAGGAAGCCTAATGCAGCGTATAATGTAGTTTTCTAGTCACATGGGTCCACAGGATGTTAGGTCAATTAATGAGTATCACAACTTTCCCCACACAATATAGTTGGTGATAGTGGTGCCTAGGGTTATAACTTATGGTAGATCCAGTCAATGAATATCAGCAATCAAGAATAGCTAAACCCCATCAATAAAAACACTCTGCTTCCTATCAGCCAATTTTCCTTTCATTTTATCTGGATTTAATCTAAAGTGGCTTGCTTTTCCCCTCAGTAAGAGTCAAGACTGTGGGAGTTGGGTTGAGGACAACTAGAGCAGATACATATGTAATGAGATTGCTCAAGGTACATATAGAATGCAAAAGGAGTTGTCTTTGAGTGGAGAGGGGGAAAACTGCTCTGTGAATTCACACTAAGAATTTTCTCATGGATCATGTTGCAAGAAAAACTGCTTTCTGGTCATCATGTTTTGAGAATTAGGATATTTATGCCACTGGATTTCTGAGTCTCTCAGGCAGAGCCTATTGAATTATATTAATAGTGCTTTAAAAATCACAACAGAAATATGACAATATAAACAAAACTGATTCCCTACATCCTTGTTTTGAAATAAGGGTGCACAGCTGAGCCTTGTCAGTTTTTCAGTGAGGGCTGAGCAAAGGACACAGAAAAATAAATACTGGGGGCAGTGCTGGCTGAAGAGAGGGGCACTTGGGCAAGATTGCATTAGTAAACACCTCTCCTTCTCAATTACCCACTCCTAATTTCTGAGCCAGGAGTGCATCAGTACCAAAAAGGCAAGTAGAGGCTTTTGCTCCACCACCTTGATCTTGACACGGTTGGTATGCCTTGAGATGGCAGCTGAACAGACAACAACAGATGTAGGAGAGGGGTATTGTGCTATTAATTCTGAGGGTCTTTTGATATTGAGTGGGACTCAGTAGGTGCCCAAGGACAGGATCCAATGCTTGTCTTCTGTTGGCAAAATAACAGAACAATGGAAATAGGAGTTTCCTTCTCACTCTACCCTTGCACTGCAAAAAAAAAAAAAAGTACTCTGAGAGACTGGTAATGCATTTGAATAAAGTGTTGTTTTGCCAGGGAGGGGGACTCTAAGGGTGATACAGAGAAGGGCAGGGAAGGAGGTTCCAACACACTAGCAGTGTGCGCAAGCACAATGTTGGATTGAGGTCCAAGAATGCAAGCTACTATTGCCAGTCCTGGTTAGATGGAAAGTTATTGTTGTTGTCGTGTGACTTTCAAGTCATTTCCACCTTATGGTGATCCTAAGGTGAATCTATCATGATTTGTTTATTTTATTTTATTTTTTGCAAGTTTCTTCAGAGCAGGTTTGCCATTGCCATCCTCTGAGGTTGAGAGCATGTAACTTCCCCAAGGTCACCCAGCGGGTGTAGATTGCCAAGCTAATATTTGAACCCTGGTCTCCAGAGTCATAGTCCAACATTTAAACTACTACACCAAGATGGCTCTTATCATGGAATCTTAAGGTCTCACTTCTCAACAGTGGTTTCAGAAAATCACATTCCCGAAGATATCTCTATTTTTTCGAGCATTTTCACAAAGGCCACTCAGGTATTGCAAATTTTATAGCCAAAACAGACCACTTTTGCCTACACTTTTTCACAAATCTATTTTATACCATCTTCAGTTCATTCTATAAGATAATGGAGTGGTGGGCAGAGAGAAGATTAGTTGCAACATCACCACTAACAACCCCCTGCCCTTTACTGTATTGCTGAAATTACAATTATTCACCACTGTCATTTACCAACACAATATTACAGGACATCCCCTCCAAGCCCATGGAAGATATGCATGTCCTTCAACATTTTGAAGGTGAAAACTGGGACACGTGTATGTGGCCAAGCAAAATACAAGTGTGGTTAAGATGGAAAAGTTATTAATCGGGAAGAATACATATCTGGAGATGCTGAAAAAGTTCATTTTACCTGAGCCTACTGGGAAGGGCTTTATTCCCTCCCTCCTCTTCCCGCTGTGAGTTAATTGAGTAAAAACTACTTTTCCACTTCCAGCCCAGTTTTCAGGAATTGAAGTAAACTGAGGACAAAGGGGGAAAGTAGAAGCATGAAACTTGGACATTTTAAAAGTCAGCTGAAAATGTTGGACAGGGGAGAATTAATCAGGACTGTTGCTCCCAAATTGTGACAGTTATTGGGTGTGGGCATGGAAATAAAGGAGCAGCCTCCATCTCCTTAATGATGGCAAAAGTATGCTAGCAGAGACTTACCCTCCTGCAACAGATGTAAGAGATCATGTTTTTCAAGTTGCAGTCTCACAAAACTAAGAAAGAGATGCCTGCTTCAGCAGTAAAAACTGAAAAACTTTGTGGCTAACCAGTAGTAATTATACAACAGATGTTACATAAATAGTTGCGTATTGTCTCACACTATAGCACTATCACCCTTCTCTGTCATATGTAGTTTATAAACCATCTAAGGAAGGGCTTTGTAATTGCCTAATCTAGATCAATGCAGGGGTCAGCTGCCCAAAATCCAATGTCTACACATCTCTCAAACTCTGACTTTTAAAGAGTTTATCTCAATCCTATTAGGGAACTTTTTTTGGCAATTAGTGGTACAAATGAGATCACTACATAACATCAATAAAGTGGGCCCCAAGATGGCCAATCATTACTTCCCATTTTGTAGGTACTTTACAAAGCATTTGGAGGTTGAAAATTGAGGTTCTACCATGGATGGATATCCTGGGAACTCTCACAACTGTTGATGGAGGGCACCTGCCAAAGAGATCACCTTTCCTTTATTTCAAAGCCTGGTTTCCCTAATTTTCCTTATGTTGAGAGATATGACTCTCTATGTAGTCATGTGTACCTTTCTTTTTGACAAACAATAGGAGAAAGAATAGCGTGGAAGCACAAACCCAACCTCTCCAAATGTATTGCTATCAATACTAACTACACGATTATGTATAGCAGTTTCAATAATCCCTTGCAAATAGAGGTGAAATATCTCTGGTTTTAGGGCAGTGACACTCTATGAGAGCTAATCTTTCTTTCATATCAGGCTCATGAAAAAGGCTCTTTATGTAGTTTTGTAGTGCAAGATAACTGGTGTTGAGTTCTTCCGCCCTTCACAGAACTTATTGCAGTAAATCAATAGCGGTACTCAAATGTGTCTCACCAGTGTTCCTACCTATCTGCAGCAGTGGAACTGCATGCTTCTGTTAAGCAATAGGTTATGCTCATGGTAGCAGTGCTGCTGGTAGGATTCCTCCATGTCAGACAGGCTTCTGCTGAGGAGCCAGACTAAATGTGCCAAACAGCTACCAGTCAGCAGCAATAGTGCATGCATGCATGCGTGCATGTTTGCAGGGGTGACACTGGCAGAGGATCTCTCAGAGACAACAGCAATGCCAGAATAGCTAACACTCATTAATACTGTGCAGAAGGAGGCATAGTAAACCTCCTTTTGAATATCTTTTACTATGAAAACTCTGTGGTGAGACAATCCAAAATGAAACAAGAGATAATGCCAGAAGATGAAACTCTCAGGTCAGCTGGCACTCAACAACATACTGAGATAGAGCAGAGGGCAACTATAAGTAGCAGTGTGGCTAAGGATGCAAGTGGACTCAAGCTGAAAGGATGTTCAGCTGTTGACATGCTCAGAGGTGAAAGGAAATCTAAAGCTGCACAACACATCTAGGAACATGGAATGTGAGAAACATGAATCAGGGTGAGCTAAACATAGAAAAAGAAGAAACTGAATGTATAAACATTGCAGTACTTGGGACATTATCAGACAAGGGAAATTGGAAGTATAATCCTATGGCAATACAAACGCAATCATGGAGTTTAATGTTATTATGTGATAGACTACCACTTTCGGGCAATGGGAAGTCAGTCCAAACGCAACAATGGGGTTTCATGTTATTGCATGAGAGGTGATCGTATGCAATGTCAAGCTATTTTCGGGCAATGGCAAGTCAGTTCAAACACAATTAGAATTCACGTAAATTCACTGAACTAGCGAATTCACATGAATGCATTCTGGCCCCACTTTCTTTACATTCAAAGTTAAGAGAAATTCCTCCTGTGTGATAAACTCCTTGGATTGAGTGAGCTACAATGGACAGGAATGAGACATTTTGATTCTGATATTCACAGTGTTTTCCCCAGGAAATTAAAATCTAAGAAGAAATAGGGTGGTATTAACAATGAGGAGAGCTGTAACAAAAGCAGTCAATGGATATGATTCAAAGTCTGATTGAACCATAAAGTAGGAAACAGCACAGAATCAAAGAATGTAGGAAAAATTGGTCTAGGATCAAGAAACGAACAGGAGTCCAACTGACTGAATTTTATGCCAGCATACACATTCTTCAAGCAACCAAAGAGGCAATTGTATACAAGGACATCACCTGATGGTCAGTCTAGAAATAAAACAGACTACAGGGCTCTACAGATGAGCAGGAAGGGGCAGCAAAATGCTGCCCCTTTCTGCCCTGGATCAGTGTTGTGGCAACCACATGCCACAGCACTGACCCAGGCTCCATAGAGCACAAAAAGGAGCTGGAAAAAACGGCTCCTTTTTGTGCCCTCAAAGGGGCGCCACAGCTGCTGCCACGTGGCTTGATGATGCTTCTTTGATGCAGTGCTGTTTGGGTGTTGCACTAAAGGGGTATCATCCTGGTGTGCACTGTCTGAACAGGCACACGCCAAGATGGCACTCGGGCAGCATTGTGAGGGCTTTGAGCGTGGGGACGCTCAGCCTTCACTCCACCCACATGCTGGCGCTTTTTGCTGGTCTGTAAAGGGCCTGAATTATTGGAAGCAAAAGATGAATAAGTTCCATTCTCTCTGCTAAAGGCCAGGAGCAGTTTGTTACACAGATCATGAACTAATAATATAAACACTGAGAGTAAAGTTTTAAAAGGATGCTAAACCAACCATTGTGCCAAAATACAGTCTGAAAATCATATCCAGAAAATGTAAAGAAAATGTTTTTTGAAGAAGAAGAAGAAGAAGAAGAAGAAGAAGAAGAAGAAGAAGAAGAAGA
>JACSCI010001252.1:0-18338 GCA_016801065.1 Sceloporus tristichus
TAATAATAATAATAATAATAATAATGAAGGATAGTAATAATAATATGGGCTTGTGAAGTGGAAGGATAGTAATAATAATAATGTGGGCCTGTGTAGTCGAAGGATAGTAATAATAATAATATGGGCTTGTGAAGTGGAAGGATAGCAATAATAATATGGGCGTGTGAGGCTTGTATCCATAGCTTTTATGGGGTTGTGGGGGGGCTATTTGGCCATGTTCTGCAAGAGTTTCGCCAGCATTCGTGGCTGGCATCTTCAGAGAAAGTGCTGGCGAAACCTCAGGAATAAAACTCTTCCAGAACATGGCACCCAGCCCGAAAGACCCACAAAAAGCTAATACCGTGGCTGCTTAAACGTTGCTGTTCCTATATGGCAGTGGACCCCCACCGTTGCCCCCACGGTCCACAAATCCAATTCTTGAAGGGAAACTATTGCAGCCCGCCTTCCTCAACCTATCGCCCTTCAGCTGTGTGGCTGGGGACTATGGGAGTTGTAGTCCATCCCCTCCAAGAGGGCTTTGGCAGAGGTCGGCCGGTCCCAACCAAGGCCCCTTTCTCCCTTTCAGGAGGTGGGGAGGCAGTTTGGCGGCCAGCTATAAGCCCCCACGCCCGTCAGTCAAGGGAAGGAGAAGCCCATTGGCTAAGGAAGCCTTGGTCCCGCCCCCCCTGAGCCCCCTCCCAAAGTGGAGGACAAAGGGAGCCCTCAGAGGGGCAGCTGGGCTCCTCCCAGAGTGGTCCTCCTTTTCTTACACACATTTCAACCTTCACAATGGCCTCCATTTTGTGTATCCCCAAGAAGCAGCAACTTCCATTGATATGTTGTTGGTGGCTTTTGTTTGGGAATGCCCTCCACTTTGAATCCTGCTCCTTTTTCCTCCGGTCCGGAGGGCTGGTTGCCCCCTGTTTCAGAGCAATGGAGCAAAGGGGAGTCAGGAACCGAATTAACCTCCAAGTGGGAATGAGCTGTTAGGTGGGCAGCCTGCTCGATCCTCAGGAGGCTGAGGCGAGCCAGGGCTCAAGAGGAAGGCCGACAGGAGGGGGGGGGGCAAAAATTAAGCTGAAATTAATAGGAAAAGCGAGGCCAGGCGAGGAGACTGGCTCCAACTCCCAGAATTCCATAGCTGTGAGCCAGGGCAGTCAAAGCGGTGGCAAACCGGGTTATTTCTCCACAGGCCTGGAAGTCTGGGTTGTGTGGGCAGACCAGCTCCTGGGGCCCCTTGACCATCTTCCAAAGGAGGAACTGGACTCTGGACAGAGCTTGGGACAACATTTGGTTTTGGCGGGAAGAGCGGGGTAGGAGCCCCTCTATCCCACTTGAGTGGTAGAAGGGGGGCTCAGCGACCACCACCATCAAGGGCCTTGGACTTCAAGGGGTGTCTGCAACGCCTCCCAAGTGATATTACGACTTGTCCCAGGTTCCCCCGTGGGTCTCCCAGGCTTCCCAGGGTCCCAGTCCAACCCACACACTCCTACACTACATGAGGGGGGTTTCTAGTGCCTCCCCAGATTATTCCATTGGCTGAAGCCATGGCAGTTCAGGTAGACTCCGAGGTGTTGAAAGTGAGGCTGTCCTGCTTTGAGCACCTCATGAGAAGACTCTTTAGGAAAGACAATGATGCCAGGAAAGGTAGAAGGCAAAGAGAAAGAAAGAAAGAAGGAAAGAAAGAAAGAAAGAAAGAAGCCCCTACATCAAATGGACTCGATTAGGGAGGTCGCACAGACAGAGCAGTGGAGGACAGGGGCTCTTGGAGATGTCTTATCCACAAGGTCGCCATGAGTGGAGGTCAATTCCAGGGCTGTTATTGGGCTG
Organism: Sceloporus tristichus; assembly: GCA_016801065.1. Taxonomy (NCBI): domain Eukaryota; kingdom Metazoa; phylum Chordata; class Lepidosauria; order Squamata; family Phrynosomatidae; genus Sceloporus; species Sceloporus tristichus. Next base: position 1,810 of record JACSCI010001252.1, read on the forward strand.
GAGCCATCAGCGCCTCAGCCATGATGAGAACTCCTTGCTCTTCCTCAACATCTGAAGGACCACTCTGGCCTGGATGCTTGCATCAGAGGAGGCCAAGCCTGGTCTTGCTGTGACCCCTGGGTTTCTGGCTTCCCCGGTGTCTCAGTCTTTGGGCCTTAAATGAAGCAGGAGAAGTCCGGTATTCCTTGGGACAGAGGGCCCGGACTGCTCCCTTTCCCCAGCAGTCAAGGGAAGAGTTCACCTGGCAGTTGGGGGACAGATGGAGGATCCTGAGGGCGCCAAGAGATTTCTTGAATGGGAGAGACCTCAAGGGCCATCCAGGCCAACTCTCCGCCGCAGCTAGGAAGAAACAGTCGAAGCATTAGCCTCCAAAGAAGGTCTTTATTTGTTTTTTAAAAGTATGGTTAATACATGGAGGACAAGTTGTCCCCTTGGAGGACATTATTGGAGCAGAGACTCCACACTTGCAAAGACAGGCCACAGAAGGCAGGGAAACAAAGCCCAGCCTGCCTTCAGCGGGAAGAAAGGCCTCCAGCAGCCCGGGAATGCTTAAAGATATATTAAAGATATATTTGTCGTGAATAATAATAATAATAATAATAATCCCCTTCTTCAGTCCAGTGAAAGCAGCCCTTCCTAGCAGGAAAACTCGTTTACGCCGATTTCAACAGAGCTGCTGATCAGAGAGAGAGCCTTAAACGCGCTATACAGTATAAATAAAGCATAACAACAACAACAACAACAATAATAATATAGATGAGGTTTTGTGCGGCTGGTTGTGCTCTCCTATTCCCTGTTTCAGTTCGTCTGGCGCCTGCTCTTGTTTATTCTTTGTAGTAAAAAGCGTGGTATTTTACCCGTTTCTGCCTCTTTCCCGAAGGATGGAAAATGGGGTTCAGTTTCAGGGGGCAGCTCAGTTTAAGATTGTGCCCCGTTTGTCCCGGTCCCTGGTGCAGGAGGGCCATCGGATTATAAAGATCTGAAAGAGGACACATGAGAGGACTCCGCTCCGCTCCAGCCATCTCTGGAGGGGAAGGAGCCAACCTCTGGACTATGAGCCTAAATACATAGGGGGTTTTTTTGTGGGGGTTTTCGGTCTATGGAACCATCTTCCTGTTTCTTCCTGACGTTTCTCCAGCATCTGTGGCTGGCATCTTCAGAGAATGCTTGCCTGGAAAGGAGTTGGGTATATATATTGTGTGACCTGGGAAGGCAGGAGGGATTTGCAAGCCTAAATACACGTTGGCAGGCAGCAATTCCACAACTCCATTTAATGCAGTTTTTTTCCCCTAAAGCAAATCCCACTGAATTAAGTGGGCCTCAGTCATGATACCCACCTTGGGCAAGTGACATGCTCTCAGCCTCAGGTGGAAAAGAATAGCAAACCTCCTCTGAACAAATCTTGCCAAGAAAACCCCAAGATGAGTTTGCCATCATAAGTCGAAAAGGACTCCATGGCACACAGCACAGACTCTCGCTAGTAAGAGGACAAAGGAAAGCTTCCAGAGAGGAAGACACTTCTGGGAGAGTGGTGGAGTCTCCCTCCTTGGAGGTCTGTAAGCAGAGGCTGGATGGCCACCTGTCAATGGGGATGCTTTGATTGAGAGTTCCTGCATGGCAGGGGGGTCAGACTGGATGGCCCTTGGGGTCTCTACGAACTCTACGATTCTATGATTCTGAGGATTACTCCCTTCTTCTTTCTGGTGAGTCTTCGTTGCATCTCCCTTCCAGGAGCCCTCCTGCTTCCCTAATAACCAGAAGAATGGGATGTTCTCCAGGGACTTTAACTAAAGTGAGTGAAAACTGCTCCAAAGCCTGAAGGGGAAATCTGTGCCCCTTCCCCAAAGACTCCTACCTGCCCCAACCAATTTGAGCAGAGGTCAAGGGTGATGGAAGTTGTAGTCTTGCAGGCTCCCGCTGGACATGGTTCCTTCCACCTGTCGGCCTTAAAGGGAGGTCATTGGCCGCAGCAACGAAGACTTGGCTGGTTCGGGATCGAAGGGACGGAAGAGGCAGCTGCGAAGCAAGGGGCCAGCCAGGAAATCTTCAGGGCTTCACCACCCGACACAGAACTCTGCTTTAGTTCCCTTCCCGACAATGGGGGGAATTGGAAAGGTCAATGCGGTGTGATCCCCGAGGCTTCACGTTTTTGCAGTCAATCGAAGTTCCTGCTCTGGCTCCATCAAGAAGGAAGGGGAGAATCAAAGCGTCCTCCTCCCCGACAGGGCAGGCCCCCAAATCCGGAGCCAGGGGACCTCCCGGCCCTTCCACCCACTCGGCAGCCCAAATCCGTGCCTTCCCGTCTGACTGGACTGCTGAAGACTGTTTGGTGTCCGAAAGTCCCAGTTCTGTGGCCTCAGATCAGAGCCCGGAGGACGCTCCTGGCCGGCGATGGAGGCCCTTGGAGGCATCGGGACCCTTGGCCTGCCATCCTACCCTCGCATCCCCGGGAAGGGCAGAGGCAGCAAGAGGGGGCTTGGGTCGCCGACCAGAGGCGTCCAAAGCGGCGCCAGGACCCTTTCGCTGTCCATGGAAGTCGGGGGTGCTCTCTTAGATGGAGCTTCAGGGCACGTCGGAGACCCAGAGGCGGCCTTGCAAGGAATCCGGGCGGGAGACCCAAGAGGTGCAAGGAAGGAATGTCAACAGGGAGGGGAAGGCTGCGCGGGGGGGGGGGGAGATCTGGAAGGAATGCACCTCCTCCTCCATCTCCTCCTCCATCTCCTCCTCTGAGCTTCTTGTCATCCGCATCCTCACAGGGCCAGCCTCTGATTGGCCGTTCCGCCTGTCCTCTGGATCCGGGCTGACCAATGGGCGTCCCGATCTCCCTCCTTTCTCCCCCCCTTCCTTCCTCCAGGAGTGGCGGCCAGAGAGTCTCGCTTTCTGCGCGGTGATTTGCTCCCCAATTGACCTACATTAACAAAAAACAAAAAAAGCTGGCGAGGGGCGCCCCGTCCCATCCCAGCCTCGGACTCCCTTGCGATGGGGGGCTTCCTCGGTGCTGCCCTTGCAGGAGATGAGGGCAGGTCGGGAGTGATCACCTCCTAAAAGGGGCCCTTCCCTTCCCTTCTTCCCTGGGGAGGGAGGCTGCCTTTGGAAGGAAGAGGAGGAGGAGGAGGAGGAGGACCGGGAGCAGCAGCAGCAGCCGCCACAAGAGCCCTCGCCTCCCTCCGATGATGCCGGACGAAGCCACGGAAAGCGCCTCGGCCCGGGTCTCCTCCTTCTTCATCGCTAATCTGCTGGGAGCCAAAGCCAAAGAGCAGAAGAAGCCGGACGGCAGTGGAGCCGAGGAAGAAGAGCACAAAGCCAGGCGGCCGCACGGCGGAGGCTTCCCCGGCAGCCATTGTTCGCTGCCCTGCTGCCCTTGCCAAGTCTCCCGCTTCGGCCTGGGGCTGCACGCCTACCCGCTCCGGGAGAGCGCCCTCGACTGGTACCGAAGGGCCCAGGTGGCCTTCATCGGCTGCGCCAGCCCCGAAAGTAAGTCCCGGCCGTCGGGGATCGATGCCTCCAAACCTAAGGGATCGATGCCTCCAAATCCACACAGGATGAAATAACCCGGTTTAGCCCCGCTTTAACAGAGCGGAGCTGGACCCCACAACAAACTCCAGCTCCCAGAATTACATAGCTTTGAGCCAGACAAAAAGCGGGGCCAAACCGGGTTATTTGGAGGCATCTTTCGCACCTGGTTTCCCCCGGGCTTTTTGGGGTTGTGGTTTTCCAAGCAGACGCCACAAATCCACGATCGGCTCGGCATTAAGGCAGGCAGCGGCCGGAGGCTCCTAAACATTGCATTTAGTGCCTCTTCATAAGGAAGAGAGAGACACCTATTCGTTTGGCATCTGCGCCTCTCACAGCCCCTTCCTTGCAGCCGTCGAGTTTTCACATCCAGCTGGATTTGGTCCCAAGGCAAAATTAAGATCTCCTGCGAGGGGGGGGGGGGGGAAATCAAGTGATTTTTGTGGGTTTTTTGGGCTCTGTGGCCATGTTCTAGAAGAGTTTATTCCTGACGTTTTGTATCTGTGACTGTCATCTTCAGAGAAACAGATGCTGGCCAGAGGTTAGGAATAAACTCTGCTGGCCACAGAGCCCGAAAACCCCACAAAAAACTATGGGTGCCGGCCATGAAAGCCTTGGACTTCATGTTAAAGTGTTTGTTTGCCAGTCAAATGTTGAGCCCCTGCACGGCTTCTTAGGTTTAGATCAACCGGGGAGCAGCTCAAATTCATCAGAGCCATTCCTTTGCTTGAATTCCCGGCGAGTCTTAGACCTCAGCCAGCGCTTGGGTCTGAAGAACATTTCTATGCCTAGAAAGAAGCAGCCCCCAAAAGAAAGGCCTCAATCCAATGGCAAGCCCTCGCTACGGAGTTGATCCACTTAATTAGTTGCTGGATTGTAAATAAACACTTCTCTAAATCACATTGAATCCAATGATCTCTTTTAGGCGAGACTAGCCACTGGAGTTTGGGTCAAAGGGTTTAGGATCCATCGTTTTTTGTGGGGTTTTCGGGCTCTGTGGCCTTGTTCTAGAAGAGTTTATTCCTGACGTTTCGCACAGAGCCCGAAAAACCCACAAAAAACTATGGATGCCAGCCATGAAAGCCTTCGACTTTCATCTTGTTTAGGATCCATTTGGAGCCTTCGCGGGTTCTGCGAAAGGGAAGGGATTTCTCTGCTTAAATCCAGAAACTGAGGTTTAACGAAGTTGTAACGAGAGACTTCCTTGTTGTTGTTCGATTGAAACAGCATTGTTTTGATTCAGAAGGAGAGATCCAGACCTCAAGAGAGAAGGAGTTCGAGATTTGGACTGTGCCAAGGCCACCCTATTGCCATGCAACTTTTATGGCTTTTTTAAAGACTTAAAAACAAAACAAAACACCACAATCTATTTTAGTGCGCTTCTGGTTCCTCCGACTGCTCCACTTTCTGTCTTTTAACTCCCACCGGAGGCCAAGGTTTTTCGTGACCTTGGCATTGTAACCCACTTTACATTGGATTAAGGCGCCTCGGTTTCAGAGGCTGCTTTTAAGTAAGGCTTACTTGTGTTTGCTTAGGATTTCCGCTCAGGGAGGCAAAGGCCTTCGGCTCCTGGCCCTTAAAGTTTCCAGGAGGAGCAGAAGAGGCATATCATTAGCTATGTTTTATTTGTATGCCATAAATGTTATAATTAAAATATGAAAAAGGGGCAGTGGGTACCCAGGACCCCAATGGCCCTGGCAAGCACCAGCGAGGTTCATTTGCCAGCGCAGATCCTGAAGGGACCGTTTTAAATCTAGCAGCAAAAAGGAGGAAGGGAGGATTTGAGGGAAGGCTGGTAATGGCAGGGAAGTTTGTAAAAGAGAAGAATAAAAAGACAGAGCAGGGGGTCCATCATTTGCCAGCGCAGATCCTAAAGGCACTATTAAATGGAGCAGCAAAAGGGGGCCAAGGAAGGATTTGGAGGAAGGCTGGTGATGGAAGGGAAGTTTATAAAACAGAAGAATAAAAAGGCAGAGTGGGGGTCCCCTCATTTGCAAAGACAGATCCTAAAGGGACCATTTAAATATAGCAGCAAAAAGGAGCAAGGAAAGATGGGTGTTTGTGTGTAAAGTGAGTGGAAGGGGGTGATGTTTGTAAAACATCAAAATAAAAAGTGAGAGTTCCATCGAGGTTCCTTTGCAAATCCTGAGGGGACCATATAAATGCAGCGGCATAGACGAGGAAGATAGATAGATAGATAGATAGATAGATATAATATTTATATATTCTATTCTATTATATTTTGCACCGCCATAGTCCCGCTTCTTCTCCCTTTCTCCCCTTCAGCCAGCGACAGAGACTCTCCGGAGGCTTCGGAGGAGGCTGCTCGGGAGAAGAAGCCCTCGGCGTCTGCAAGAGCCGGACCCTCGGCGTCGGAGGGAGGGATCGGCGTGGTCGGGGGCGAGCGATGGGGGTCTGAGTCGAGCCCCTCGGGTCCGCGAGAGGCAGAGGCGGCCTTGGGGGGCGAGGGCCCGGAGGAGGACCCGGTGGAGGAGTCGGACTCTGGCGAGGCGCGGGCCCCCGACGCCTCTTCTTCTTCCTCGGCCTCTTCTTCCTCGGCCTCCGCCGGGGGTCGGAAGAAGAAGACGCGGACGGTCTTCTCGCGGAGCCAGGTCTTCCAGCTGGAGTCCACCTTCGACGTGAAGCGCTACCTGAGCAGCTCCGAAAGAGCCGGCCTGGCCGCCTCCCTTCACCTGACCGAGACCCAGGTCAAGATCTGGTTCCAGAACCGGCGCAACAAATGGAAGCGGCAGCTGGCGGCCGACTTGGAAGCAGCCAGCCTCCCGCACGCCGCCCAAAGGATAGTCCGCGTCCCCATCCTCTACCACGAGAACTCCTTGGCCGCCGGGGCCCTGGGCTGCTTCCCCATCCCGCCGCCCCCGCCGCACCACCCGCGATCTCCCGTCTCCGGCGGCAACGGAGCCGGGGGCGGCGGCGGAGGAAGCGGAGGCATCCCGGCCTACCCGATCTCCGCCTTCCCGCCGGCCTCGGTGCCTTTCCTGAGGTCGCAAGTGACAGGACTCGTCTGATTCGGAGTCACTCCCCTTCTCCTGCCTTCCGCGCCGTCGAGGACCTGCTGGATTGGGTGTTTGTTCGTTTTTTCGGTGGGGAAACGTGTCTTCACGGTGCAATAGAGGGCTTCCCAGGCGCCATCCGTTTCTGGGCCGGGACCCAAAGCCAAAAGATCTTCCCGGTTCCGGGGAGAAACACCAGGCCTAAAGAGGGACCGCTCCTTCGGCTAAAGCCCCTTTCTCTGCCCGCACCGCCGAGGCCGCCTTCCATTCCTTAAGCAAGAATGTAAGAGGTTGACTTTGCTGGCCGCAAAAACCAGAGCTTCCTGCTCCCGGTTCCTCCTCGGATCGATCTGGCCTTTTCGTCTCGGGAGGAGCACCAGGGACATTTAGGAATACGAGGGTCTTGGACGAGAGAGTGTATGTTTTCCACCCCCCGTTTCGTTTCTAGAAAAGGGTCTCAAAAGCGGTTTCGAAATTCTGTTTTGATTCCCCCCCTCCAACAAAACTTCTTTCAACAAAACTGCAACGATCGCCTCCTAAAGAGGTTTCTTATCCAGTCTGGAAAAATAATGATTGATAATTAAGCTGCTTCCAGTGAAAGGAAAGAACTCCGGGTTCATCCCGTTGTTGCGGAATGTTCTGTTTAAAAACCCCGATCCCGGTGTGTTCCTCTCTTCCACGCTTCGGGCTGAGGATCTCTTTGAAAGAAGGCAACCCAGAGAAAGCACCAAGTGTAATTATTCATTCCGTGTCAACTTTATGGTGCAAAACCATGTGAATAACGCTAGAGGACGGTTCGCGTTCTTCACCCGTTTCTCAGAGACCCCTTCCCCCTTTTAGAGTATCTTATTGTTGCTTCGTTCTGTTAAAAAAATACTCGATGAAGATTGGTTTTATGGGCCAATGGTTTTGATTTTTCTCCGAGTCAGAAACGCGCTCACTTTCTGTTTCCTATGGAAAGCTGGAATGATGTATATCAAGTTCCAAACATTTCAGAGTCAAAACTGCAGTTGGTGTCTTTTAGCGACTGTAACGCGATATTATATGAAGTATTATGCATGCTTAAGCTATGTTTCTTTAACAAACTTCTTTCCCTACCTTAACATTTCAGTAATATTATTATTATTAATAATAATAATAACACCAAGTCACAGAATTTAAGCCTAACGTCCGGCAGTTTGTCCTACAAGTCTAATGGAGGAGGGGCAAAGAAAGTAACTTTGATCGTAATGGTGTGGTAACCCTCAGATGCAATTTAGCTTGGCTGCATCCACACTGCAGCAATAATCCGGTTTGACACCGCTGTAACGGGCACGGTTCTATGCTCAGGAATTCTGGGAAATGTAGTGTATTTGGAGCTGTGCCCGTTACAGCGGTGTCAAACCGGATTATTGCTGCAGTGTGGGTGCAGCCCCTGTTAACACTGACTTATTGGTTTTTGGTAGGATGACTCTTCAGCGCTTCTTAAAAAAGAGCCTGCTATTTTTTAAAATATCTAATTTATATGTGGAACAAACTAACCATTTCTGGTTAGAGGATGAAATAGCCCACTAATAACGGAGCAGGGATAGCCTCCATAAAACTTAAACAGGGGATATTTTGTGTAAAGCCAACATCTCAGGATATTTGGCTCTAAACCACACGCTTCGCCCGGTTTCCAAGTCTTGAATTAATACTTGCAGAATCCAAGTTAATCTTCAGGGAGAGATGGCAATTAAAACACACTCCAAATAAAACGGATCTTGGCTGGTATTTTCAGTTAACATCCCGAGTCTCTCCTCCAGACGACAGTCATCATTCATTTCTTTACATCGATTTAAAGTCTTGGATTTCTTAAATGAAACTGCCTCCTCCTTTTGTACAAAATAAATAAATAAATAAAATTAAAATTCTTTTCCTTTTGACACAGGGAACAGAAATAATCTTAGGGCGCAGTCTCATAGACCCTGATCTGGGAGTGGGTCCTATGTAAGTCCAGGGGGACTTGCTTCAATAGGCACTGTCAGGGGAGGATTTTGAAACCGAGAAAAACGCAGGATGTTTGGTGTTTGAAAGATCACGCGGCTTAAATGATTATTTATAGGAAGACAGTAGATCTGACTCCGCTGCCCCATCCTCACCTGTTCAAGAAAGCCCAGAAATGGTCTCTATCCAGAAATTTTGGAGGGTCTCCTAAGTCTTCCTTCTTCCTGGTGACCCTGGGATGGTGGAAATCATGGAAATCATGAAGGGTCTGGAAGCCATGCCCTATGAGGGACGACTTAGGGAGTTGGGGATGTTTAGCCTGGAGAAGAGAAGGTTAACAGGTGATATGATTGTTTAAATATTTGAAGGGGTGTCATATTGAGAAGGGAGCAAGCTTGTTTTCTGCTGCTCCAGAGAACAGGACCTGGAGCAATGGATGCAAGCTACAGGAAAAGAGATTCCGCCTCAACATTAGGAGGACCTTTCTGACAGTAAGGGCTGTTCGACAGTGGATCACACTCCCTCATGGTCTCCTTCCCTGGAGGTCTTTAAACAGAGGCTGGGTGGCATCTGTCTAGTATGCTTTGATTGAGAGTTCCTGCATGGCAGAATGGGGTTGGACTGGATGGCCCTTGAGGTCTTTTCCAACTCTACGATTCTATGATTCTATGGCCTGTTGTTTCTACAAAAGCACCTTCAGAGGAGAAAAGCGGGTGACCCTTCAGAGCATTATTTGCAGAGGGTTTGAGGCTACACAGTTAGGAAGCCACAACCTCTTGGAACAAGTTGGGATTTACTTCTCAGCAAAGCAGAGCTTTGTGAGGCTTTGGTTTTACTGAGACTCATCCTTCCCTTCCTCCCACCCCCATTGATCCCAATATTGACACATATCGAGGAGAACACAGAGGAAAGACTAGTTTCCTTGCCATCACAGTATAAGTTTCCCCCCAAACCCCTCCGGCGTAAATGATACAGGGGCATCACCCCAGGAGCAATGGCTCTTTCCCCTGATGCACCTGACCCACAGCCTCCCTCTCCTCCTTAGAAAATGCAGTTTCTTGGAGGGCAGTCCTCCCAAGTATATTTTTTAAGGCAGGAAACTGGCAGCTCCAAGTAAAGAGGGAAAGGTTTTCTTAAAATGTTTCTTGCCGGGTTTTTTTAAAATTTTATTTTAAAAAAGGCGTTCTGATTATTTCAATAAACATTTGTTCATATATTCCAACCTCGCCGTTTATTGTTTGGTCTTCTCCGGTTTTAGGTATGATTTATTTAGAATATTTTAATCCTTCCAAGAGTGCTTCATCGTCAGATTTTCAGGATAAGGCGATACATAATTTAAAAACCCAGCGCAGCCAGCAAAAAAACGCTAAGAGCGCACAACCGCATTAGGAAAAAGCACAAAAGTGACGATTAGGAGGAATAAAAATGTCTTTATTTTGGAGCTGTGCTCCACTGCAGAAAAAACTATGGCAAAGGAAATCCCTGCCTTCTTCTTAAAAGGAGGGCATTCTGAAACTGGGGGCCTCCACCAAAACAATTGTCTCCTTGTGACTCCGCTTTGCAGTTCTGATAAGAAAGAGATTTGAATTCACGGATTTAGGGGAACCAGACAAAGGTCCAAAACACACTGCGGAAATAATCCAGTTTGAGACTGCTTTAACTGCCCTGGCTCAGTGCTAGGGAATTCTGGGAACTTGTGAGACATTTAGCCTTCCCTGTCAGAGAGCTCTGGTGCCACAATAAAGTACAGTTTCCAGGATTCCCTAGCACTGAGCCAGGGCAGTTAAAGCGGTCTCAAACGGGATCATTTCTGCAGTCTATTTTGGACCAATGGCTTCTGTTCTTGACAACAAGTCTGGTGTTGACAGATTTGTTTTGTGGATGCTGAAGACTGTTAAGTGTATACAACACAGATTTTCTGCATCTTTTCTTTTGGGGGTTTACCCCATCTTCCATTTGTACCGGTGTTTCCTTGAGAGTAACAAAGAATGAAGAAAAAAATCATAATTTAACCGTATGCCTCTGCTTCACAAATAATTAAAACCGAACTAATCTAATTAAACAATTAAATTACCAGACTGCCTGAATCTCTCCCCTAAAGACATTCTGCTAATCCTGTATATGTTCATTTAGAGTTTAGACGTTTCCACCGAGACCACTGGCATTTAGGAACGGAGGTTGCAGCGGGAAGAGGGCTTTGTTGCTGGTTTTGAACTAAAATCCCTGCAAAACCGAGGAGGGTCCGGATCCCAGCCTGCGGAGATTCAAATCCTCTCACAATATCCTTTATGGCTAAATCCACTTCTTACATGGGTAATATTATTATGGATATTCATTCCTCCGTTGTGATGGACTCTTAATGGGATTAGATGCTCTCCAGCTTCCCCGTTTTGGACCGGCAGCTACGTCGGAAGTCCATAAAGAGCCACATGCCGGAGAAGTCAGGATCATTATCCTCATGCTCATCATGGTCATGCTCATCCTCATCATCAGTATCCTGCCCTTCTCCCAAGGCTGGGACTCAGGGCGGCTTACAACATTTTAAAAAACCCATTAATGTTAATGATCTCATTTACATTAGGACTTCAGTGCGTTCAGTTTCTCCGCAGATCTTTGGGATCTTGTTTGTCGGCTTCCAACTGACCCTCCTCTCCCTTCCTCCGCGTCCTCCGGGCCAAGAGGAGAGGGCTTGCTTCCATCCGGCCGACCCTTGGGCGCTGCCTGCTCCTCTACTCACCTGAAGACCCCCTTTCTCTCCTCTGGGCTTCAAGAAGAACTGGCTGCGAAACCCGAGGAGGCAGCCAGCCCTTTGGAGCAGCATAATCTACCGACCAAGTAGGCGAGGAAACACCTGGGGCCATGCCAGATGCAAGGGTCCTCCACGCCCAGGCCCTTCCGAGGGCTGCTCCCCTCACCGTCCCCTCCTCCAAGAGAAGGAACCCCTTGAAAATACCCCCCCCCCTCCAATCTGGATGGGTTTTAGACACGATCAAGCCAGAAACCTCCCTGGAAACCAAATGACAAGACTGAGGCTTTTGTACTTTGATCATATCACGAGAAGGAAGGACTCACTGGAAAAAACAAGAATGCTAGGAAAGGTGGAGGGAAGCAGAAAGAGAGGAAGGCCACATGCCAGATGGATGGACTGTATGAAGGAGGCCATGGGGATGACTTTGCAAGACCTGAGCAGAGCAGTGGAGCAGAGGGAGCCTTGGAGATGTCACAGAGTCACCACGGGTCGAGATCGACTCAAGGATGGATAACAACAACAAAAATCTGTATGTTGACCCACCCACCTGGCACTCTACACACCATCATCCAGCAACCTCCCACAGGGCTTATGGGGCCTTGGTAGTTTGGGAAAGGGGGCTCTGGTTGCTTCCCTCCTCAAGGCTCCAGACAGGACGGTTTCATCTTCACCATCCGTATTTGTTGTTGTTAATCGTCCACCAGCTGGGCTTGGACTTCTGGAAGCCTTCAGGATGGGAGGCCTCCAAGAGGCTCCCTGCTCAGGCCTTGCAAGCTCCCCAGCTTCCTTCGGGGTGTCTCTCCACCTGCAAGGCGGCTTCCCTGTTTCCCTGCTGCCTCCCCCTTTAGCAAGAGACTGCTAGGATCTAGAATCCTAGACTCGTAAAGTTGGAAGAGATCCCAAGGGTCATCGAGTCCAACCCCATTCTGCCATGCAGGAACTCTCAGTCAAAGCATCCCTGACAGATGGCCATCCAGCCTCTGCTTAAAGACCTCCAATGAAGGAGCCTCCACTACACTCCGAGGAATTGTTGGGATTTTCTTTCTTGAGATTCGTTAGAAAACTCAGGAAAACAGGAGAGATCGCTTGATCTCACCAGCAAAGCAAGCACAGTGAGCAGGAAACTAGGTCCTCTTTATCTCCCAGCCCCAGGGGTCTCCCAATTAAGACCCAGTCTTTAGCTAAAGTGAAAATAAAACAAGTTTACTTACAAAAAGCATGTGTCTAACTTCACGTTGCAAAGAAAACGAGATAGAAAATGTTGACTCCATGCTTCTTCAGAAAGTGTCCTTCAGCTTGCAAGAGACAAGAACAAAGAGAGAAGGAGAGAGATGCTCTCAAGGGACAAAAGGTAAGGTGGGCTCTTAGTAAAACAGGAAAGGAGGAGAGGCTGTTAGTAAGTAATAAAACTACCATAGGCATGCACTTATATTCCTAAAAAGTCTCAGCATGCGAAGCTGCTATATATCTGTTGGGAAATCATTGCATTTTCTCTCCTCCTCCTCAGACAGATAGGATTTTTCCCTGCATGCATTTCCCTTCACTGTCCTCTATCTGTTTGCATGCATTTGGTCCTGCTAAATTACAGGGGCAATAAATACCTTTTAAGTTGGTAAACACATCATTCATGTGACTCAACTAACTTCCTTTGGAAGTTCTCAAACAAAAAAGTTTCCTTCTCGCTTCCCTTCGCCATGCTCTCTCTCAACTTTCTTCCAAAGGATGGTGAGATAAAGACTTCTTCTTTTACCAGACCTACTCACTAGATAGGTTAGGATGCAGCTTCTATGCAGATGTAGATTTAAGCCATTAGTAAAGTTTTGTTTTTAAACTACAAGCTATATATGTGTTTGCCTCAGTTCTTATAGAAGCGTCTGAAGACGAAAAGACCGCTTTTTGCTGCTCTGCTGATTTACAAGCTAGTCCCTAATAGGCTTGGCTTTGATATTTTGGATATTTTTGTTCCCTTACCAAAGGCTGAAGCCTTAGGAAACTTGAATTCCCCACAAAAACAGGCGATAAAGACCCCTCGGAGACGTGGACATGTCCTACATTTCAATCTTCCGTCCAGGAGGCATTTCGAAACGCCCTCAATTTCGAGCCTGGGCTGAGAAGCAGCGATTTACATTTCTATGAGCGTTTGCAGCTTTGATTTGGTAATGCCCTACATTTCCCCGGCATGTCCTACATTTTGCGGTGCCTTGGCCTCCTTTTGCAGTTAGGATATCTTTAGTCCAAAGATTGAAGCTGGTTTCACTACTCCTTCGTTTATAAAAAGCAAAGTCGGGAAAACAGCTTTTCCGTCGTCCTTGTTTTAAAGCTAAATTGTAAGTTGGTGCAAGTAAGTCCTCTTTTAGGGTTGGGAAAGAAGTGTCAAGGAACAGTGCCTTCCTACAAGTAAAGTTATGTAAAGACTAAATGCAGTCTCGTTGCTGTTGCTGTTGTTGTTGTTAACTGCCCTCACCTCCAAGACCCCCATCCTTCACTACTCTGCTTAAACCCTGTAGATTCAGGTGCCTAACTTTAGTGTTCAGCTATATATCTTTACATTTTAGGATTTTGTCTAGGCTGTTCTTTCCCGTTCCTAATCTTCTTCTTGTTTCTTGGCTGCATTCTCCATTCCGATCAATGTTTTGATCCTAGATACGGGAACTCTTTATTTCGATTTCTTTAGGTTGAACGTATATATTTCTTCCATAGTCAGTATTTTTGGTTTCTTTACGTTCAATATTCAGTCTGCCTTTTTTGCTTTCATATTTGACATTCCTTAGTAATTTTTTCAAGTCTGTGATGTTTTCCGTTACTAGTATGGTGTCAGCATATCTTAGGTCCACAACACACTGCGGCAACAATCCAGTTTGAGACCGCTTTAACTACCCTAGCTCAGTGCTAGGGGATCCTGGGAACTGTAGTTTATTGTGGCACCACTGCTCTCTGACAGAGAAGGTTAAATCATAGAATCATAGAGTTGGAAGAGACCGCAAGGGCCATCCAGTCCAACCCCCTTCCATGCAGGAAATTACAATTAAAGCACGTCACACAATTTTGTTACACAACTACAGTTCCCAGGATTCCCTAGCATTGAGCCAGGGCAGTTAAAACGGTCTCAAACTGGATGTGTGTTGTGGAACTCACTCCCTCGGAGGGTGATAGAGTCTCCTTCCTTGGAGGTCTTCAAACAGAGGCTGGATGGCCATCTGTTGGGGATGCTTTGATTTGGATTTCCTGCATGGCAGGGGGTTGGACTGGATGGCCCTAGTGGTCTCTTCCAACTCTATGATTCTATGATTCTATGACCTGAAATATGCTGACACCATACTACTAGCGGAAAGCTTGGAAAAATGACTAAGGGATGTTAAATATGAAAGGATTATTGCTGCGGTGTGCTTTGGACCTTGGGTTGTTGGTGTTCCTTCTTCGTATCTTTTCCTTTTCTCTTTCCTCTGAGTCTGAACCTGCTCTTCTTATGATCTTTTCTGCTCACAGGTTGAACAAATAGGATGATACAAATAGTATCGTTGCCTGACCCCTTTTCCAATTGGGAACCAATCCGTTTCTCTGAATCCCCTTCTGCCTCTTGTCCCAAGTGCAGATTTCTCTGGGTGCCCACATTTCACACAGGATCCGAAGATCGCTCTAGTCTAGTCCTCTCTTAAGCCACGTTTAGCCGATTGTACTTCTTGCTTAGTTCAGGGCTCAGCCTTATTTTAATTGTGGGTTAGGGATTGTGTTATTATTTTACTATGTTTTATTCTTCATTCTAACGTTCCCCGATCCCCCCCCATCATCATCATCATCATCATCATCATCATCATCATCATCATCATCATCATCATTCTGAAGCCGCACTACAGTCCATCTTAGGTGGAGTTTGACATAAACGATGTAGTTTCAAGTCCCCTCAAAAGCAAGTAAGACCAACAAATGATGGCTATCGGGTTCTTGACGGAGAGGAATCGCTTGTTTGCTGGATTCCTACCAGGTTTATCCTTGTAGACTGCTTTCCAGGGAAGCTGTCCAAAGCAAATCCAAAGGCTGTTGTTCTTAAGAACCAGCGCTTCAGAAGCCAAGGGCCTGCTTGGGTATTATGCTCTAAAGCAAAAACACAATTGACATTTAGTGAATCTCCTTAGCATAGCTGCAGCAGAGCCTGAGAAAAAAGTAAGGACAGCCAACTCGCTCATGTGAATTAGCACAGTAAAAAGTTAACCAGTCTTCATTTAAAATGAAATTAAAAATAGTTTGACCCCCTCCCCCCGCCCCCAACCTGTGCCTAGTTCATATACATAGGCACGGACTTCATGATGCAGATGCAAAGAAGTCGTATTGTATTGTAGTCCCTTTGAGACTCAGTGAAAGAAAGAAGTTGGCAGCATGAGCTTCCCTAGACTAAAGTCTACTTCCTCAGATGCAGATAAAAAGATGTCTACGTGCTGCTTATGGGAAGGAATTAGTCAAGCAGAGGATCGCATGAAATCTTCCATTCTTCCAGGCGGCAGAATGTCCTTTTTATTTTGGGCGGATGCTGGGATTCTGACCAAAATTCTTTACCACTTTCGCATCCAGAATTATTTTCATTTTGTACACTTCAGAAGAAAATTCAACTAATGCTCGTTACGCTCCAATTCGTCCTTCAGATCCAGGAGTACTGGATTCAGGAGTTCCCTCTGTCCTCTTTCGATCGAACTTCACCTCCCTCGTCCTCCAAATCCCGGACATTTTTAGTGAGGTTTACACAAAACAGCTTTGCCTACCCAGGATCAGAGCCCACGTCTTTGGAAACCTCCTCACTGGATCAATGGGACTGGCATTTTGGAAGCATAGTGTTGCTGTATTGGCCCTCCCAAGGTGTGTGTGTGTGTTTTGGGGTGGGGTGTATATGTGATTGTATTTTATTTAAGTTAGACAGGTGTTCCCCTCCCACCCCAAACCAGATTCATGTTCCAAACCAAAAGCCAGGGTGGGACTTTCAAAACGCCTTCAGAAACTGGATGGCCATCTGTCAGGGATGCTTTGATTGAGAGTTCCTGCATGGCAGAATGGGGTTGGACTGGATGCCCCTTGGAGTCTCTTCCAACTCTACGATTCTATGATTCTATGGCCTGTTACAGACTGCCAAAATAAAGCTGCTTTGGGTCTCTTTGGAGGTATGCTATTTAAATGATGCCTGCATCCTAAGAATCCGGAAGCTGCACCAAAGCTGCCCTCCAGTGCTTAGGAATGGAGTGTGGCTTTGGTGCGACCTCCGGACTCTTAGGACCCATGCATCATTTAAATAGCATACAGTA
>JACSCI010001253.1:1338-15991 GCA_016801065.1 Sceloporus tristichus
GGTGAGGACCAAGGTTCATCCTCTTCAAATCCCACAAAAGGCTCCTGTGAAATGCCTGAGACTGAGAAGGGAAGGGTCTCCCTTCCTTCTCCCTACAAAGAGAGAGAGACGGACAGTGGGGCTGGACTGGGAAGGGCTACTGGATCCCAGGCTGAGGAGGAGGGACTGAGCATCCTTCCTTTTGGCAGCCATTTTCCTCCTGGGAATGGCCTAGGCCCCCTCCTCCTCCTCCTCTTTCTTTCTCCTCCTTCTTCTGGAGGGACTGAAGAGCCAGTTTCCTGGCAGAAACTCTTGTTTTTACAAGGAAAAAAAAGCTGCTCACTGGGTACAGATTTTTGGGTGATGCTATCTATCTATCTATCATCTATCTATCTATCTATCTATCTATCTATCTATCTATCTATCTACTGTTTCAGGGTCTATACGGATGTTAAGAATGGAATTGCTCAATTCAGCACCATAAAACCAATATTTTCTTAGGGAAAAGATCTCAAGATCTATCCATCCATTCAAGTGTGTGCATGGAGAGAGTGATAGATACATGCAAGGCAGGGGCAGAGTGTGGAATTCTGGGAGAGGAGGCTGGTGGTTGGCTTAGAGCCAACCCCTTGGCTCTAGAAGGCTGTTGGGTTTGTCTGTTGGCTGGTTAGGAAGATGGGCTCCTTCTGGGTTTCCTTGGCAGAGCAGGGAAAGTGGGGGACTCCATGGGAGACTCCCCAATTTGGTTCCTCTGTGTGAATGATGATTGAGGGGGAAGAGCCCCCATTTTGGAGCCAATGATTGGGGGCAGGAGGGTCTTCGGTAGGGAGGCAGCTTTGGGGACTTGAAGGAGGGAGGGGGCTCCTCAAAGCCCTTTTTACCTTTGGATCCTCCTCCCCTCCATGGCCATGCCTCTCTCCAAGGGTCATCCTGCCCTCTTTTCTCATAATAACCCCCCAAGTACCCGGGCCCCAATGAATCCCCGAAGGAGGGGGCAGGGAAGGAAAGAGGGAGAGGAGGCCTGGTATGTCCCCTGCTTTTCTTTTGGGGGGGGGGAGAAGAGGGGCTTCCTTCTTTCTTATAACCCCCAAGGGCCCCAGACGACCCTCCAGCCATTCCTCTGAATGAACAAGGGCTCTCCCTACTTCCCTCAGATCAGACTGTGAGGGCAGCAATGGCTTCAGGGGCTGAGACTGCACATGCCCCCAAAGGCCCCTCCTCAGCATGCGCAGGGATTGGCAGGGCCTAGCTGCTGCTGCTGCTGCTGCTTATCCCACTAGTGGCCTTTGCGGGAAAGGAAGGTATGTCCCGGGGGTTCAGTGGGCTCCCCTTCCTTCTCCCCTTTCTTCCTTTCAGGAGACTGCAATGGAGCCCAAGGTGCAGAGCTGGACTCAGGAGGGAAAGGGAGGAAAGGAACATTATTCCCCACAGTCACAAGCAGCACAAAATGACCTCCAGAATACAAAATGTGAGTCTGGGGCAGGGGGCGGGGTCTTCCAGCTGCTCTGTCCCCATTGGCCAGCCTCAAGAAGAGGCGGATCTTCTGCTTCTGTAGCTCTGCGTGTGGAAGAGTGAATGAGGAGAGAGAGGCAGAGTTTTAGAGGGAGACAGACAGACAGGAAGGAAGGAAGGAAGGAAGGAAGGAGAGAGGGGGGAGTGGAGTGAAGCGACAGCAGAGAGACAAGGCCTGGAGCCACTAGGCTTCACTGCTGCACTGAGGTCTGTCTGGGCCTGGCTTGGGTCTACTGCTGCTGCCTTCCTTTGGTCATTGCCATTAAGGTGGGGAGGAAGGAGGCCCAGCAGTCCTTCTAGGCATGGCCCACTCTCTCTGACCGAGGGAGAGTGGGACTCCCCAAAGGGATTTCAATACATTTAATGGTGGCTCGCATGCTGTAGCAAAGATGATGATGATGATGATGATGATGATGATATCGGGCCTGGGGGGAGGGATGGAACTGCTGCCAGACCTTAATCCTCATTAATGCCACCATCGCTGGTGCATTCTTGTTCTGCACCACTGTACTGGACATGGCTCAGTGCTATGGAACTCTGGGAATGTTCTTTTGGTTTGGCATTTTAGGTGTTATTAAGGTTTGGAAATACTGTTTGAGGACCCTTCTGACTTTGGGGCCCTTTCATCCTCCAATTTGGGTTCCCTGAAGGCCTCAAACTGTCAAGTGTTGAGACAGTGGCAACCATTTTGTGTTCTGGGGCCATTTTGTGCTTCTTGTGACTGTGGGGAATAAAGTTCCGGAACCTTCTCTGAGGCCTGAGTTGAACAGAGGCTCCTCTTTCTCTCCTGAGGCTCCAGAGTCAGAAGGAGGCCAGGCTCCTTGGGCCAAAAGGAAGGAAGTGTGTCTCTTTGTGTGTCTTTTGTGTCTCTTTTCTGAGAGGGTTTTCACATTACAAAGCTCTGCTGTTTCTGGGGAACATGGGTTTTAAAAGGGATCAGAAATGGGAAATATAGTTTTAATGTAAGCCTTATTCTTCTTCTTCATAAACACTGGGCTTTGGCTTCTAAGAGGAGGCTTGTCTCCCCAAAAAGGCCAAAAAGAGCTCCTTTGGGAGGTTTTAAAAGTCTCCCCAGTTTTCTTATTAAGAGGTTTTTATGCACGAAGGAAGTTGACAAACCAGACCATCTCATATTACCAAGAATGAAACAAACAAATATAGAAACAAACAAACAACAACAAAAATAAGGATTAGACAGAAAATCAAAGTGCTTATTTTTTTTAAAGTAAAACCATTATTAAGAGGGTAAAACCAGACCTGGGTGCTTCAACCCTTTTACAGCCAGCTCAGGCTGTATCTATACTGCAGAAATATTCCAGTTCGAAACTGTGTTAACTCTCCTGGCACCATCCTGTGGAATCCTGGGATTTGTAGTTTGTTGGACACCAGAGATCCAGAGCCACCCCAAGGCAAGGCTCTCTGGGGCTCTCTTGGCCCTCCTTTGCTTGCGAATCCTGACTATCTCAGGGAGTCTCTATATTAGAGCATCAGGAAAACCTTTAGGTATTGTTAAGGTTGTGAAATCCTGTTTGGGGTCACTTCTGGCTTTAGGGACCTTACATCCTCCATTATGGGTTTCCTGAAGGCCTCAAACTGCCAACTGCAAAGCGCTGAGGTTGAGGTGGCCATTTTGTGTTATGGCAGCCATTTTGTGTTCCAGTGACCATTTTGTGTTTTGGCAGCCATTTTGTGTTCCAGCGGCTGTTTTATGTTCTGGAAGCCGTTTTGTGTTCCAGCGGCCATTTTGTGCTGCTTGTGACTGTGGAGAATATTGTTCCAGAACCTTCTCTGAGGCCTCAGTTGAACAGAGTCCTCTCTTTCTCTCCTGAGGCTCCAGAGTCAGAAGGAGGCCAGGCTCCTTGGGCCAAAAGGAAGGAAGTGTGTCCCTTTGTGTGTCAGGCCATCCATTTTGGGGTGAAGGAAGGAAGGAAGGGAGGGGCCTTGATTGTCTGAGGAAGGGAGGCAGGGACTCAGGACCCAGTGGGGAGGCTGGGCTTTGGGGGCTGGGAGAGAGAGGTGGGGAAAGAGACCTTCCCTTTGGGCCCTAGCTGGGGAGGGTCCATCGGTCCTTGCCTCCCCCTTTGAGAAAGGAGACCCCCTCAGCCCCCTGGACTAACCCCTGCCACTAGGGTTGCCATAACCCTCCTGCCAGTGGGACATTCCCGGTTTTTCACCACTAGGGGGCGTCCCTGCATGGTTTTCTCCTTGACTCAGGTTTGTCCTGGGTTCCGAACCCAGTGTTGCCAATCTGGTGACTTTCACACCAAAATGGGTACTTTTCAGAGCCTTTGGTGTGATTTTGGTGGTTGGTTTTAATGGTAATTTTGAGAGTTGAAATAAGTTCCAATTATTTTTATTCAATTAGGGCTACGTTTTATTGCCATATTAACATTACAGGGACTTTTCAGGGATTTTGACTGAATATTTTGTGAGATATGGGGGGATTTGGTGAGTTTTGGCCAAACGTTTGAGGAATTATCTTTGAGGCTTGTTGGAGGTTGCCAGACTCAGGAAGAGGAGTTCCTCCTCTGTTTGGTCCCAGCAAGGCAGCAGGGGGGAGAGGGCCATTTCCTTTGGCACCGAGGTGAGAATGATGATGAGGAGGAGGAAGAGGAGGAGGAGGTGCATACTTCATGCTCCTGCTATGACTGACATAACAAAAACAGCAGTTAAGCTTAGAGAAATAGTATCATCTACAAAAATGAAATAATTATTTTGACCAGTGTCTAAATGGGGAGGGGGCCATCAGATCTCTAAGGTAATGTAGCTCTTATGCAGCCCAGGAGCTACAGCTTCTCCACCTGGGACATAAAGTAGGTCCTCCCGCTCCTCCTCCTTGTGAAAGAGAAGTCATGATGATACAGTGACTCTGAGTGCTGCAGGGTTTCTAGCCAAACCAAGCCTAACCTTTGTCTCTTTTCTCAGGAACTTCATCTTGGACACCTTGGACACGGCTTTGGAGTGTCTTTTGTTGGAAGTGACCGAAGTGGAGGGCCACCAGGATCCCCCTTCCCACATGATGGCCAATACAAAGGCCAAGCAGAGGGAGCTGAGCTCCAACAGAAAGAGGCTTCAGAGGTACAACAACTCTTTGGTAAGTTGCCATCCTGACTGTTAGTTTCATCTGTGTCTGGGCCGGCTCATGAAAGCAAGCAGAGAACATACTGTCGCAATTTGGCAGAGAGAGTCCTGGTTAATCCTCTATCACCTCATTTTTTGAGGGGGCTTTGAAAATGTCCTATTTCACTTTCCCACACTCCCACTTTCCCCCTTCTCCTCAGGTCAGTTCAGTTGCTGCAAAATGTGTTCCAAGTTCAAAAGAGTGTGCGTCCCATCAACATAAAAGAGGGGAGAGGGGAGGAGAGAAGGGGGTAGGGTCTTGCCCTTGTCAGGAGTCGGAGGAAAAACAAACTTCTGTACCCTTCCTCACTTGTGTGATCATTATAATTAACAACTTTGGCCATCTGGACCGCCTTCTGGTGTTGCTTGTCCACTTGTGTCTTTCTTTCCCAATCTGTGAAATGCTGGGGGATATGGAAGAATATCTCTACACTTAAATTGAGTGTGGGCCCAAGCCAAGAGTACTCCCCCGAACTGTTTTTTAAAAAGGAAATTTGCCTCTGAAATTAGGTGAGATATGGCTAAATGATTCATTGGTGACTAAATGTACTATACATGTTGAGATAGTCAGTATCTTAATCAATCAATAATATTCCAGAAATGGCCGAATTTATATTGTTTATCATATTTTATATTATATTGAAAGAATTCGAGACAAACTGGATCTCAAAGGCTGTAGCTTTTTCTTGCTTGCAGAATTTAAAGTTTATTTCCTGGACTGAATTCTGAAGTGTTGAAATAATATTTGCAATGCACCATGTGCTTTCCTCCCCTTTTATTAGTTATTTTCTGGATGAGGGCTATTTTCTGTTGCAGGTGACCTTTGCGGATGTGGCGGTATATTTCACCGAAGAGGAATGGAAACTGTTGACAAAAAAGCAGAAACTGATGTACAATTCTGTGATGATGGAGAATTATGCGAATGTGGCCTCTGTGGGTAAGGAACCTGAATCCATTGCCCTTCCTGTGAAGACTGAGGTCTCTTTCATAATTTACTGTCAGAGTGTTATGATTCCACTTTAGAATTATAGAATCAAAGAGTTGAAACAGATCACAAGGACCATCCGGTTCAATCTTCTGCCATGCAGGAATAGACATTCAAAGCATCCCCAAGAGATGGCTATCCAGCCTCTGTTTAAAGACCTCCAAAGAAAGAAACTCCACCAAACTCTGAGGGAGTATATTCCACTGTTAAAGAGCTCTTACTCTCAGGAAGTTCCTCCTAAAGTTTAAGTGGAATCTCTTGTCCCTGTGGCTTGCATCCATTGTTCCATGTCCTTTTCTCTGGAGTAGCAGAAAGCAAGCCTGCTCCATCCTGAATATGACATCTCTTCAAATATTTGAACAGGGCTGTCATATCCACTCTTAACCTTCTCTTCTCTAAGCTAAACATACCCAGCTCCCTAAGTCATTCCTCAGAGAGCATGGTTTCCAGACCATTCACCATTTTGGTTTCCTTCCTCTGGACATGCTCCAGCTTCTCAATATCTGTTTGACTTGTGGTGCCCAGAACTGGACACAGGATTATTGCATGTCAGCCCTGACTAAAACAGAATAGAGTGGCACTATTGCTTCCCTTGATCTTGACACTATACTGTACTCCTATTGATACAGCCTAGGATAAAATTCTCCTTTTTAGCTGCTGCATCACACTGTTGACACATGTTCAACTTGTGCTGTACTACGATTCCTAGTTCCCTTTCACACGTAATTTAATTGTCATAACAACTTCCTGCAGAATCTTGGAATTTCTAGTTTTAGTGAGGCACTATTGTTCTCCACTTTGTAAGGTTTCTAAATATCCAATCCTAAACTGCCAATTCTGGAATGTTGTGGGACGCAAGTGCTATGCTTTTAGGGGAGTTTGGTACTTAGCTCAATAGAGTGAAATAGTTTTACTGGGGCAATAGTGACCTCTGGACTCAGCCAATCTATAGCAGTTCCTGAATCAAACAGATCTTCAGTGGGATTTGAAATAGGTTTTTGTGTTTTATTTAGGGGGAAAGCAAAACACACAGACACAGGCATATAAGTGTTCACGCACACACACAAGAACTAGGTAGCAAAGGTGGGCGTGGTGAATAGATGTAAGGCTTTGATAATGGTGATACGTTATCTATCCAGATCTTTATTCCAATTGTTGAGGATTTGAAATAAGGAGAGGTCAGTAGTTCCCATGACAATTGGGGTTGGTGAGTGCATTGAGGTGTTTAGCCATGAAAACAAACAGAGTGTCTATCTGTAACTGGACTGACACCGAAGAACAGCAAGTCGGGGCTGATATTTATACTGAAATTGGTTTCTGCTTGGCAGCAGAAACTGTGGGTTCAGAAAGGTTTATATCACTTTGGAATATTTCCTTTGTGGGGGAAGAATGGTGTGAAACGAATTGAATGCAAAGGGTCTTTGATGCAAATACCTCAGACAAAAGGGATTAGCTCACCACCTCTCAGATTCTTGTTGGCTCTGAATTTTGATCGCGTTCACAAGCCAATGTACACAATCTGAGGGTGATGCACCCAGATACAGCTCAAAAATATCATAGCAGAGTACGGAAGCAAATATCCAGATATAGGCATTGGCAATGCACTGACCACTTTTCACACTTAAAAATAAGTCACAAACACAGTCGATTTCATCGAAATCCTTGGAGGTTCTCTATCTTGAGTTGCAAAATAATACAAATATTTGCAAGCTCTCCTCTCCGACTTCCATCAACTTCACCATCCCTTGTACGCACAACTCCGATCCAATCCACTCCAATCCTCATGTGAGCTGGATACTGTATTGGTTGTGAGTCCTCTCCTGGTGCCAAACAGCATGAAGCATCCTCTGCTTGCATCATGCCATGTGCTCTGACTCAGCAGTCTATGGCCGTCTCACAGGATATGATGCCACCTGTCAATCAAAGTATTTTTGCACATGTTTAATTGATTTTTTTTTCAACAGTCCTTTGACTATCTTCTTCCACTGATTCCCTCAAGGCGGTCCCCATACGGTCGCTTCTTTGCTAGCTCCTATGAGTAAGAATGCAACCGTTCAATGGATTTAGTGGCATAAGCAGCAGGGTCATGCTTGGGTTACTCACAGCAACTTTATTAATTTAATCTCTAAGAAGGAGGGGTTAATGAGGGCTAAATCATGCGGTAACACCCTCCTCTGTTAAGTCTGATTTTCAGTCTCATCTGCAATTGTCCTTCTTTACAGAAGAACATTTGAGTCATGAGAGAGTCCACACAGGAAAGAGGTCACATAAATGCCAGCACTGTGGGAAACATTTTGCTTACAAGTCAATCCTAGTCATGCATCAGAGGGTCCACACCAGGCAGAAGCCATACAAATGCCAGCGTTGTGGGAAATGTTTTTCTCGGAAATCAATCCTAATGATACATCAGAGAGTCCACACAGGAGAGAAGCCATACAAATGCCAGCATTGTGGGAAATGTTTTTCTTTGAAGGGAGACTTAGTGAAACATCAGAGACTCCACACAGGAGAAAAGCCATACAAATGCCAGCATTGTGGGAAATGTTTTTCTTGGAGGTCAGTCCTAGTGAAACATCAGAGACTCCACACAGGAGAGAAGCCACACAAATGCCAGCATTGTGGGAAATGTTTTCCTCAGAAGTCAAGCCTAGTGAGACATAAGAGAGTCCACACAGGAGAGAAGCCACACAAATCGTAACATTATATTTGTCAATAACGAATACAAAAAATATATTTTCAATCCTGCAGTGCAAAGAAAAGGCCCTTGTGATCTTATTTGTAAAATTTGTCTGTCAATATGTCTCTATGTTTTCAAGTTGGATTTTGTTAAGTTTAGGTTTTAATTGCCAATAGTATAGATAAGTGGTTTGGGTTGTCAATTTGGCTGGGGATTGGATATAGGTTAGGTAGATGGGAGGTTGGGATTTGGTGCACCTGGTGAGAATAATTATGGGAATTATAGCTTTTCCAACGTGTGGGATTTTGGCTGAAGAAAGTTGGGGGCAGGTTTTAACAGAAAGGGCTAGTTTCTGGGAATGGCAAAAGGGGGCCTTGTTTCCTGTGGGGCATAGAATGTGGGAATTGGAGGTGGGGGCTAGGTTTGGAAGAGGGTCATGTTTTAGGTTTTAGGGGTTTTAATGTATTGTTTGGATTGGAGTGGTCAGTTCTGGCTTAAACACTGAATTTCTATGTGTTCTCAATAAAGTTCTTTACTGTTTCAACACACTGGACTTTGATGCACAGAATTTCTGAATTTGCCCAAAACTGACCCTTTCTTCTCTCCTCAGTCCTCAGATCCATTCCCAGCCATAAGAACAGCACAGACACACAGACACAAACATACAGGATACACAGAGAGAGCTATATTTCCAAAGCAGAGCCTTCCTTTCCTGCCTTTCCCTCCTGAGTCCAGCACTGCACCTTGGCCTCCATTGCAGTCTCCTCAAAGGAAGAAAGGAGGGAAGGAAGGGGAGGCCACTGAACCTCGGCGCATACCTTCCTTTCCCACAAAGGCCGCCAGCGGAATAAGCAGCAGCATCTAGGCCCTGGCAATCCCTGTGCATGCTGAGGAGGGGCCTTTGGGACTATATGCGCCTGCACAGTCTCAGCCCCAGAAGCTATTTCTGCCCTCACAGTCTGAAGGAGGGAGGGAAGTGGGGAGAGCCCTTTTCATTCAGAGGAATGGCTGGAGGGGAGAAGCCCTTCTTCTCCCCCCAAAGAAAAGCAGGGGTCCTGCAAGGCCTCCTCTCCCTCTTTACTTCCCTGCCCCCTCTTTGGGGGATTCCTTGGGTCCTGGGTACTTGGGGAGTTATTATAAGAAATGAAGGCCGGTGGGACCCTTGGAGAGAGGCATGGCCATGGAGGGGAGGGGGATCCAAAGGTAAAAAGGTCTTTGAGGAGCCCCCTCCCTCGTGGAAAGTGGGGCCGAGGAGAGACCCTCTCTTCTGATGCCTCATTTATGGAAGAGTTTTGTGCCAAATAGAAAGCATCACACAGGATAGGATTCAATAGCATTTTTCTTGGGGGGGGGGGGTGAGTTTTCTCTGGAGTCCTGGGGGGAGGGGGCTCTGGGGGGGAGAGAAGAGCCAAAATCCTCTTGGCCAAAGCCAAGAGGAGGGAGACGGAGGGACCTCAAAACTCTGGCAATCCCTTGTCAACCTGGGAAATAGGCTTAGAGACCCACAGGATCTAGATTGGGCATCCTCCCTCACATACTTATCTTTTCCTTCACAACAGCCCTGCAGAGGAGGACCAACAGAGAGACCCACAGCCCCAGAAACATCCCCCCCCAGTTCTGGGAGCATACTGAAAGGGCTTTTGACCCCCTTGAAGAGATGTTGTTATTATTATTATTATTATTATTATTATTTATATTCTGCCTTTTCTCAAAGGAATCAAAGAGGATTACAGTAATAAAATAACATACAATTTAAGAAATACAATTAAAATTCCAAACCCCCAACCCTTCTCCCAATTATAAAAACATTAATCAACCCTTAAAAATCCTATTAAACAGCAAGAAAATTTAAAACGTTCATAACACAATACAGTAAAAAAAGCTTTTTGGGCAAGAAATGGGTCGTTTTCTGAAGGAGAGGTGGGAGGGCAGGAACGATATACATCAATAACAATTTCCATCACACTAACGATGGCAAGGGTAAGGGTCAGGAGGAGGGAGAGGCAAGTTAATAGATCTCATCTAGTCTGGAAAGATGCCCGTATTAATAGCCTTCCTAAAGGCTTCCAAGTTGTTAATAGGATGGATCTTATCTGGAGGTCGTTCCAGAGTGAACCAACACCTTGTATCTTGCCCGGAAACTAATAGGCATCCAGTGGAGGGATTTAAGGACCGGTGTAATGTGGGCAGTTCTAGAAGAGCCCATAACCAACCTGGCTGCCATATTCTGTACTAATTGAAGTCTCTGAACTTGGCACAAGGGTAGTCCCATGTAGAGTGCGTTACAGAAGTTGAGCGCATGTACTACTGTTTCAAGGTCTCCTTGCTCCCTGCCCCATGTCTCCAGATGATCTCACCCAGCAGCTTCATGTAAATGTTGAATAGCATTGGGGACAGAATCACGCTTTGAGGGATACCCGACTTGAGCTCCCTCTTGGATGAAGAACTGTCCCCAAGTGACAGGAATCTGCCTGAGAGGTAGGACCTGAACCACTGGAAAGCAGTGCCCCAATTCCCAACTCTCCCATATGTTCCAGAAGGATACTGTGGTCAATGGTATTGAAGGCCGCTGAGAGGCCTTCAATAGCACCAGCAGGGTCCCACTTCCCCTTTTCAAAGAGCTGTCGATGCTCAAACGGAGATCGCCGACTAAAGTGACCATGGCCATCTCAACTCCGTAACCCATCTTAAATCCAATTTGAAATGGATGTAGAAAAATCCATTTCTTCCAAGACTGCTTGGAGTTGAATGGCGACTGCCCTCTCCATTACCTTGCCTAAGAATATTAAGATCCAAACTGGCCTGTAATTGTTTCTGTCCAGAAGTCAAGAGGAAGGCTTTTTTAGGAGTGGTTTAACCACCACCTCTTTGAGGCAAGATGGAAGACAGCCTTCTCTGAAAGATGCATTAGCTATATGTTTAGCAGCATCTTGATGGTATCTCCTCCTGGATGGCCAGGCAAGATGGGAAAGGATCGAGAGAGCAAGTCGTCTTTTTCATACTCTCAAGGAGCTTCTCCACATCCTCTGTACTAACTGACTCAAATTCATCCAGAATAACAGTATAGGAGGAGGCTCTGGATACCTCCCCTGTCGCCTCTGTCATCCAAATCGGCTCTTATCTGAGAGATTTTGTCTGTGAAGTTATTAAAAGCATCACAGAAGGCTTTTGTAGGTTCTAATAAAGAGTTCAGGGTTCTGGAAGATATATATTAAATGGGGAAGTGTTGAAAGATATGTAGTTTGGCAAATGGGTGATATAACCCAAGAAAAAGGTTTAGTTCACAGAGACTGGAAGAATCTTAAAGTAAAAGTTGAAAGAATAGATGTGTATATGCAGAACATGTTCACGTCTATAAACTTCGCTGTCAAACATACTGGTAGCGACCAGATGACAGACAAGCATCGGTGGGACCCCAAAAGCCATCAACCAACTGGAAAAGGAGATTCAACAGAGGGAAAAAGACCAAAGATTGTGATGAACTATCTAGAGAACGGGATGATTTTGATAAGGGACACTTTACGGTCTACAGAAGAAGATGTAAAGATTGGTCAGCGCACTCAAGGAATGTGGTCCAGTGAAACAGGAGGAAGCAAAGACTTTTTACTAGATGAGGTGTTAAGTCCACAGCCGGTAAAAAGAAACACATGGTCAGTTACAAGGACTGATCCAGAGAAGACTCCTAAAAAGGACAAGGATATAATTGAGTTGATAGACTGGAAAACCAATATATTGTTGTTTGCCATTAGTATAATGGAAGATGAAATGTTTTCAAAACCA
Organism: Sceloporus tristichus; assembly: GCA_016801065.1. Lineage (NCBI taxonomy): Eukaryota > Metazoa > Chordata > Lepidosauria > Squamata > Phrynosomatidae > Sceloporus > Sceloporus tristichus. The sequence continues at coordinate 13,392 of JACSCI010001253.1, forward strand.
TACTGGGAACGGGGCAAAGTGGTTGGAGATGATGCTCCATCAATAAGAAAAAAGGGTTAAAAGATTAAATATGTTTGATAAAAACATTTACATGGAACATATAAAGATCTAAAGTTGGGGGCAAAGGTTATTTAAGTGTTATTAAAATATTAAAACCCAACAAGTGATAAGGGATATGGATATAATATGCTAAACTTATAAGAAAATGATGGTAAGTTGTTATAACAGGTAGAACTGATATTAGACATAGGTTTAAAAGGGGAACATACAGGAAAATACCAAAGATATTTAAGTTGGAAATGGTTATTGATAAAGCAAGTATATGAAATATATCACATGTGTCACCTGATGTGTGTATAATGTTATATATAATGGATAAGTATAATTGATAACTGGGGGTTCCTTGGACCATAGAACCGTTTAGTTCTGTGTCTCAATGAACCTATTAAAGGGGGAAGGCGTGTGACGGACTGACTTACAAACCAGCCAATCAGAAGCCAGAGACTCTAAGCCAATCAGGTGCTGGCTGGGGAGTTTGAAGATTCCGCTTGGCAGTTGGGTGGAGTCAGGGTTTGCAATCCTGAGAGATGAAGCGGGAGTTCAGTGGGAGATAGTGATAGAGAGGATGGGAACAGCAGAGTCCAAGAGAGGAGTGGGTTCCCATAGTTCCTGAGGGATGGTTACTTAAGGAACTGCTTTGTCCAGAGAGGGACAGGATTAGTTCTGGAGAGTCTGGAGAAGAGAGACTCAGGGGAACCAGACTCAGGAAGAGGGCTTTGGCTTACATCATTTCTTGAGTGACAGTATAGCCTGCGTGGAGGAGTTATTACTATTATTATTACTATAGAGTTAAAACCAGCCCTGGATATATGTAACGAAAGAAGACAGAGTAACAACTCCATCTCAAAGATACCTTTGCCTATTCTGTTTTAAAAATAAACTTATATTCTTGTTTAACCAGCCGCTTGGTCTGTGTTTTAAAATCCATCCACACGACTGTCCTTCAAACACCCAAAGAAGCGTCGGGTCAAAATAGAAGAGAGGATTGTGAATCGTTACATCATCTATTAGAGATTTAAATCTGGTTCTTGGTCTTTTCCTGCCCAGATGGACTTTTGCAGGTCCTTCTGCCGTTCTAAAAATGGTTTCTCATTAAGAAGGATAGTATAGTCAGAAATGAAAATAGTATTCTAGGAAGTACGTTCATTTTAACTGCCCTGATTCTACCCAAAAGGGATAGGTTGAGTTTAACCCATCTATTGGGATCTTGGTTGATATCACCCCATATTTTCTTGTAGTTGTTTCTAAAGAGCTCTTGGTTTTTAGAGGTGAACTCAACACCTAGATATTTGACCTTTTTCCTACTTTAAAGCCAGTCACGTTTTGTAGAGTTTCCTGATCGTTCTTTTGGTTAAATTAATTGGTAAAATGTTTGTCTTATCCCTGTTAATCTGGAAACCTGAATACTGTCCATATTCCTTTAATTTATAAAGCAGGGGATTAACACTTTCTATTGGGTCAGATATCACCACATCGTCCGCGTATAGTTTAAGTTTGTACTCTTCCTGTTTTATTTCCAGGCCTTTGGTCTTCTTATCTTCTTTAATGCTAGTACTGAGAATCTCTAAAGTGGCCATAAATAACAAAGGTGAGAGGGGTATCTCTCATTACAGGTAACGCCTTCGCTTTCCCCCCATTAATAATAAGTCTCAATGTTTGCTTTCTATAGATTGCTTCTATCCAGCTTATAAAGTTATCTCCTAGAACCATTTTTCTTAAGGTTTCCAGCATGAAGTTCCAATTAACTTCATCGAATGCCTTTTCGGCCTCAAGAAAAATCATAGCTGCTTTTTTTATCTATTTTCTTCTCATAGAAGTCTATAATATCTAGTAAATTCCTCGTGTTGTTTCTAAGGTGCCTTTTTGGGAGGAATCCCGTTTGGTCTCCGTTTATGGTATTTTGTAGGATTTTTAAAAATCTTTCTGCTAAGACCATTGCAAAGATTTTATAATCGTTGTTAAGGAGAGAAATCGGTCTGAACTTTTTCACCTCCAGCACCTCCTTACTTTCTTTAGGAATCAGTGCAATATCAACTTGATTCCAAGAGTCAGGCATTCTTCTTTATGAGAGTCTATTCATGATTTCTACTAGGGGTTTAAGTAGCTCTTTCTGTAAGCTCTTGTAATATACTGCGCTTAGGCCTTCTGGCCCTGGCTCTTTGGGTGCCTTGGTTTTACTGGGCAGTGTCTTCTGTTTTGTGACCCAGGAGCTTACTCTAAACATCTTGTCCACCTCAAGGAGAAAAGGTTCATTATCTAGGTCCATAAATTCAGCCAAGGCCGGTATTATCCTTTTACAGTGGTACCCCGGGATACGAATGCGCCGGGTTACGAAATTTCCGGGTTACGAAAAAAACCCATAGGAAATAATTGTTCCGGGTTACGAAAGTTTTTTCGGGTTACGAAAAAACTTTTGGTGCTTTTCGGCGCGATTTCACACGGAATCGCGGCTTTTACCCATTAGCGCCTATGGCAATTCGGCTTGCGAAAGCCTTTCGGGTTACGAACGGCGCCCCGGAACGAATTAATTTCGTAACCCG
>JACSCI010001254.1:0-18336 GCA_016801065.1 Sceloporus tristichus
TATATAAGTACATATAATATTATCAAAGTCAGTCCTAGTTAGGCATCCGAGAGTCCACACGGGAGAGAAGCCAGACAAATGCCAGCAGTGTGGAAAATATTTTCATTTGACGTCATACCTAATGACACATCAGAAAAGTCACACTGCAGAGAAGCCATACAAATGCCAGCACTGTGGGAAATGTGTTTCATTGAAATCAAACCTAGTTAAACATCAGAGAGTCCACACGGGAGAGAAGCCATACAAATGCCAGCATTGTGGGAAATGTTTTTCTATGAAGTCAAGCTCCTTCACCTCCCTTGATCTTTTTAGGAAGGAATTAAAGACCTTTCTCTTCCGACAAGCTTTTGCCCATGTGCCCTGATTACATGCTATTCTCCCCTGATATGCAATGGTTCTAGCTAGCTAGTTTGACTTCTTTGGTTTTAACGCTTGTTGTAGATTTTATAGTGTTTTAAAGTATTGGGTTATTTTTATGATGTTTTTATACTGTATGTTTTTATATTGCATATTGTGCTACATTTTTTTCCTTTGCTGTACCCCTCTTTGATCTATTTTTGGAAAAGTGGGTTATAAATAACAATTATTATTATTATTATTATTATTATTATTATTATTATTAGTGACACATCAGAGAGTCCAGATAGGAGAGAAGCCACACAAATCCCAGGAGTGAACTAGCATTGTTTTTGTCAGTAAGGAATGCAAAAATTATATTTCCAATCCAGTGGTGCTCAGAAAAGGCCCTTGTGATTTTGCTTTTACGGTTTGTCTGTTCACATGTCTGTTTATGTTTTAAAGTTATATTTTGTTAAGATTAGGTTTTAATTACTAATACTAAAGATAATTGCTTTGGGCTGTAAATCTGGCTGGGGATTGTAGGTCATGGTATGGGTTAGGTAGAAGAGGGGCTGGGATTAGTTGCAGCTGGCTAGAATAAACACACACATTTATATATACTCTTCTACTTGCATACAATTTAAACATAAGCAAATGCATGGAGAAATATGCGGGCACATATGCATGCACATGGATGCACCTGCGCATGTATACACCTCCCACGTTCTGGTCAACATCATCATGTATATATAATTATAACTGTGTATAAGTTTATTTCCGGTCATAACACCATAACTGCACTCTGATTACTGTAATTGGAAATTTATACGTTTTGATGTTTTTATGATATGTATTTTACACATGATTGGCTCCAGAGGACACTCTGAGGGCTGCCATTGGCTGGAATCCCCATCCCTCCCACCATCCTTGGCTCTGATTGGCTGGAGTCCCCATCCCTCCCATCATCTTGGCCCTGATTGGATGGAGTCCCTGTCCCTCCCACCATCCCTGGCCCTGATTGGATGGAATCCAATTTTGTGTTCTGGCGGCCATTTTGTGCTGCTTGTGACTGTTGGGAATAATGTTCCAGAAGCTTCTCTGAGCCTCAGTTGAACAGAGGCTTCTCTTTCTCTCCTGAGGCTCCAGAGTCAGAAGGAGGCCAGGCTCCTTGGGCCAAAAGGAAGGAAGTGTGTCTCTTTGTGTGTCTTTTGTGTCTCTTTTCTGAGCAGGTTTTCTTAATACACAGCTCTGCTCCTTCTGGGGAACATTGGGTTTTAAAAAGGATCAGAAATGGGGAGGATAGTTTTCATACAAGCCTTATAATTATGATTATTATTCACAAAGATAGGGGTTTGGCTACTATCCCTGTTTTTAATAATTGTTTTAATAACTGTCCAATACTTTAATGGCATTTTATTTTGGATCGGAGTGTTAGGAAGGGTTTGGGAGATAATGAAAGATGTTGTTATTGTATTGTATGCATATCTTTATTGTAAGCTGCTAAAAGGTGGCCATTCTTGTGTAGTAATTGTCTTGTGATTAACTCCCACAACAACCTTGTAAGGTAGGTTTCATAGGCTCCTAGAGCTGGAAGGGAGCCCCAAGGGCCATCCATTCAGCCCCATTCTGCCCTTAAAGTCCTCCAAAGAGATGGCCATCCAGCCAGAGACTCCTCCAATGCTCTTGGAGGCAGCGTATCCCATAGATTTGCTCAGAGGTCATGGGGCCACAGTCCCATGGGAACCAGTCCTTACCCCCCACTTTGGGGAAGGAGACCCCCTCAGCCCCTGGACTATTTACTACCAGGAGTTACTATGGCTGGGACTCAGAGGACTAGTTTCCTAGGCATTGTCACCTTCTGCCCTCCGTTGCCATTTGCCATGTGCTCTATTCCAACTCTATGCTCCTTTAATGCTCTTTATTGGATGCTCTTAGTTCAAGGGGCTCTTAGAGGAGGGGGTCAATGGGGGTGACACCAGGAGTGACCAAACCGGGTGACGCCAACCCTAGGGACCCCACTGATCTGGCCCCATCCCCTGCCAAGGTGGGAAAGGCTTTACATTTGGTGTTTCTTCAGAAAACCAAAGCAGAGGCAAAGCTTTCTTTAACACTTTAACTCTCACAAAAGGTATGAACAGACACACTCATCTCCCCCTTGATCTGGGCCCTCTCCGTAAGACTGTGGTGGGGCAGGAGTGGGGCTGTGCCTCAGGAGAGGAGACCAATTCAGGGGGATTCAGGAGACAAAATGCCAGCAGCCGCTTTGTACTCCTGCACCCATTGGGAAGGAAGTATAGCTCAGTGGTTGGAGCAGCTGCTTTGCATGGAGGAACTCTGAGGTTTTTGCTTCACAGCCTCTCCCTCCCTTCTCCTGACCCTAAACTACCCTTGGAGAGTCACGGCTGGCCGTCCTTCTGGACCCATGGCTGTATCGGAGGAAAGACCTTCAAGGAGGGTGACCAGATGTCCTCTCCACAAAGGAGAACAAGGCACTGCAAAATGGAAGATGTTCAAGGAAAATGGAGGGCATGACCAAGTAAAAGCTAAAAACACAGAGAGAGATGTACATTCATTCTTCTTAGTCATGCTCAAAATGGATGACCTTTTGGAACTCCTCCTGGACAGAAGGCTGAAATGTAGGACATGTCTGGGAAAGGAGGACATCTGCTCAGCCTGCCCTCAAGGACCTCCCTGCATATAATCTGCCTTCTCTGCTTCTCCCTGAAAACACCTTTCCTGCTCCACAAAGTCCTCCAGCAAGATTTCCTCTTTCGGTTTGGCTCAGGAGGAGAAGGCAAAGAAAGGCCCTGCAGAGATTGTTGGACTGCAGTTCCCAGCATCCCCCACCAGAGCATCCCTCAGACCCCTATGGAGCCCCACTCTCCTTCTCCAGGGGAGCCTTGGCATCCCTCCAGGACTCAGGACAAGGCAGTCTGCCTGGGAGCAAAGAAAGAGCAACGTTATCCATAGGATCCCAACATTTATAAGCTTGCAAGGCAACATTATAGATGACTAGATATTTGCATGTACATTATTAATATTCCCATGACTTCATTTAGTGTATATTTTAACAGTCAACAACAGAGCCTTCAATTTATTTCGCTTCAATCAGTTCTTGTACATAAATTGTACCAAAAGAGATGCATCTCATTCTGGGAACTGCAGCCTCCAACAGTCCTGCAGCTGGAACCGTATCTCTCTCAGTTCCCCAGTTGTTCAAGGTTGTTCCTCAATGGTCAGGACTCTGTAGTATGGCTGTAGTAGGAACCCAATCTACTCCTGTCAGTCCCACAGATATTGATGTGCTCATCTTGTTTTGATTCTGTGCTGCCTAGGTGTTGAAGGCAGTAGTTTGATGGGGAGAAAATATTAATATCTTTTACTATTGATTGTATTGAGGGAGAGGGTTTCTACTTTCAATAGAAGCATCAGGATAATTTTTAGGTGTTGTTAAAGTTTGGAAATCCTTTTTGGGATCCCTTCTGACTTTGGGGCCCTTTCATCCTCCATTTGGGTTCTCTGAAGGCCTCAAACTGCCAACTGCCAAGCACTGAGGCAGAGGCAGCCATTTTGTGCTGCTTGTGACTGTGGGGAATAATGTTCCAGAATCTTCTCTGAACAGAGGTATCTCTTTCTCTCCTGAAACTCCAGAGACAGAAGGAAGCCAGGCTCCTTGGGCCAAAAGGAAGGAAGTGTGTCCCTTTGTGTATCTTTTGCCAGGGATGATGGGAGTTGTAGCTTTTCACCTCTGGCTCGAACTCACCACCTTGTTACACACCGCGCTGACCAGTTTTGGTCAGTGGTTAAAGCTTTGCTCAAAAGCAGCAGAGTTACAGAGAATAGGCTGAAGTCCCTGACAGACTCTCCAAGCCTTCTCACTCTTGCTTCCACAGAAGTCTTCACCCTTCTTCACAGGGTCCTGCTGGTTCTTGTAGCTTCACCCAAGACACCAGACAACTCAGTAGTCTTATATAAAAGATCTACTTTATTCTACTATATACAGCTCCAAAACTATTCAATACAACTCCTCACTACTACTACCCACACAATACATTGGGATTCATAGTCATTATTATAGTCATTGGAAAATACCACCCACTGTTGTCTGTTTCCACCCAGTGGGCGTGTACACCATTCTCATTGGTTCTCTTGGTTCATCCCATAATTAATGATTTCATCATCTCAGCCTTGACCACTTAACAATTCTCAGGTGTGTTCTATTAGCCACTTTACATTTCTGTCCTTGGCATTTAGGACTTGTTAATTACATTACCTTTTACACCTGTGTGGCTCCTGATTGCTTCTGCTGAGTCATCCTGACTCTCACATACATGTTTTATTTCATTCACTGTATATCCCATGTTGCTTTTTCCTTAACACATGGCCAGGCAATAGTGTGGAAAATAGACAATCTCTACGTGGGCAAAGACACTGTCAGAATTGTGACTTCTCTGCATGCAGAAGGCTGCCATGGGAATTGGGGAGGAGGGCTGGATCCCATGGAAGGGGGAAAACCAGAGAGCTCCTTTCCTGCCCTGCCTGACCGGGGGCATTCCTGGGGGATGGACAGCAACTGGTTTGGCCACTGGGAGAATGAGGGGCCACCAGGCCAGACAGCCTGACCCAGCAGAACCCTCTATGCTCCAGTGTTGCTCCAGGTGGAATCAGGCTACAACTGGCCATTCAGTAACCCAGGTATTACCATAGAGTTGTAGAAGCCATCCCGCATGACCATTCCATGCCTGGTGAGAGTGTTTGGTGCGAGGTATTGGAGATGCATCCAGCTGTGTTTGTGTAGCCAGAAGCAAAACGAAGACATTTTCCTCTGAGGGCCACTGGGGACCTCTGCAGGTTTCAGCAGATGATGCACTCATTTCACATCTAGCTATGGGGACATAACCAGAGCCTTTTCCAATTTCCCATCCCCTGATCCCCAGCTAATCTAACAAGGTATGGAGTAACTGTTGTGTAGGGGAGCTGCTGTGAGTCTATGCTAGGTCCAAGCGGCTTTGTTTGGTGCAGAGGGTGGAAGGGATGCCCACCTCTCAATTGACCCAAAGGAGGCATATGTCACCTGTGTACAGTGGTCCCTCGGGTTACGAAATTAATTCGTTCCGCGGCTAATTTCATAACCCGAAAAGCCTTCGTAAGCCGAATTGCCATAGGCGCTAATGGGGAAAAAGCCGCGGCTCTGCCGCGGCTCCATTTAAAATAGCGCCGGCGTTTTTTCGTAACCCGAAAAAACGTTCGTAACCCGGAACAATAATTTCCTATGGGATTTTTTCGTATCCCGGAAATTTCGTAACCTGGGTATTTCGTATCCCGGGGTACCACTGTATGTCAGCAGCAGGATGCCGATCTTTGTGACTTTGAGTGCTGCAGGGTTTCTTTCCAAACCAAGCCTAACCCTGGTCTCTTTTCTCAGGAACTTCATCTTTGCCCCCTTGTACACTGCTTTGCGGTATCTTTTGCTGGAAGTGACCAAAGCGCAGGCCCACCAGGAACCCCCTGCCAACCTGATGGCTGACACAGAGGCCAAGCGGAGGGAGTTGAGCTCCAAGAAGAAGAGGCTGCCGAGGTGTAACAACTCTTTGGTAAATTGCCATCCTGACTATTAGTTTCATCTGGGTCACTGCTGGGCCGGCTCATGAAAGCAAGCGGAGAACAACTGTCCCAGTTTGGCAGAGGGAGTCCTGCTTAATGCTCTGTCACCTCATTATTTCAGGGGCTTTGAAAATGACCCATTTCTCTCTCCTGCTCCCACTTTCCCTCTTCTCCTCAGTTCACTTCAGTTGCTGCAAAATGTGTTCAAAAGACGTGTGCAGCCCATCAACTCAAAAGAGGGAGAGGGGAGGAGAGAAAGGGGCAGGGTCTTGCCCTTGCCAGGAGTCGGAAGCAAAAGCAACCTGCTGTGTCCTTCCTCGCTTGTGCAATCTTCATCATTAACAACTTTGGCCATCTTGAACCCCTTCTGCTGTTGCTTGTCCACATATGTCTTGCTTTCCCCATCTGTGAAATGCTGAGGGATATGGAAGAATTTCTCTGAACCTAAATTGGGGATGGGCCCAGTGGCCCTCAAGCCCAGAGGACTCCCCAGAACTGTTTTTGAAATTAGGAGAGATATGGCTAAATTCACTATAATTCCTTGGTGACTAAATGTACTTTACATGTTGGGCTAATCAGTATCCCAATCAATCAATAATATCTCAGAAATGGTCTAAATTGTATTGTTTATTATATTGTATATTATATTGAAAAGATTCGAGACAAACTGGATCTCAAAGACTGTAGCTTTTTGCTTTCTTGGAGAATTTAAAGTGTATTTCCTGGACTTATATCTGAAGTGTTGAAATAATATTTGCGATGCACCATGTGCTTTCCTCCCCTTTTGCTTAGTTACTCTCTGGATAAGGCTATTTTCTCTCGCAGGTGACCTTTGCGGATGTAGCAGTATATTTCACTGAAGAGGAATGGAAACTGTTGACAAAGAAGCAGAAACTTACGTACAGTTCTGTGATGATGGAGAATTATGAGAATGTGGCCTTTGTGGGTAAGGAACCTGAATCCATTGCCCTTCCTGTGAAGACTGAGGGCCCTTTCATCATTCACTGTCAGAGTGCTTGGTTTCCACTTATAATTATAGAATCAAAGCAACTTCCTGACAATTAGGGCTGTTTGATAGTGGAACACATTCTTTCCTTGGAGAGTAGTGGAGTCTCCCTCCTTGGAGGTCTTTAAACAGAGATTGAATCACCATCTTTCGGGGATGCTTTGATTGAGAGTTCCTGCATAGCAGGGGGTTGGACTGAATGACCCTTGTGGTCTCTTCCAACTCTGTGATTCTATGATCAGTTATGAGTAATATCTATGAAGGGAAGACAGGGGGACACAAAACCTGCTTTTTCTCTAATGTTTCTGTTCCATCCTGAGCTTGCTTAGCTCCATGGCTGATTCCAGAGGCCCTTTGTTACCCAAAATGCTGGAGTTTTGGAAGGACACCCGCAGATGCGATGCTTTTAGGGGAGTTTGGTACTTAGCTGAAAAGAGAGCTATAGAACGGTTGGGGGAAAGAGCGACCTCAGGATTCAGCCCAACTGTGCCAGGTCCAGAAGCACACAGAATTCCAAAGGCATTTGAAATAGGTTTTCTGGTTTATTTACGGGAAAAGCAAAACACACACACACATACACACACACACACCTAAGCCTTCACATACATGCACAAGAACTAGATAACAATTGGGAGTGGTCAAGAGATGTAAGACTTTGATAATGGTAATACTTTACCTAGGTGGATCTTGATTCCAATTGCTGAGGGTTTGAAATTGGAAGAGAAGTCAGGAGCTCCTGTGACAAATGGGGTTGGCGACTGCATTGAGGTGCTTAGCTATGTAAACCCACAGACTGTCTGTCTGTAATTGGACTGACATCAAAGAAAAGCCAGTCAGGGCAGATATTTATACTGTAATTGTTGCTTGGGGGCAGAAACTGAGTGTTCAAAAAGGTTTAAATCGCTTTAGAATGTTTCCTGGGGGAAGAATGGTCTGAAACCAAATTGAATGCAATGGGTGCTTGGTGCTAATATCTCAGACAAAAAGGATTAGCACACTGGCTCTCAGGTCTTTCTTGGTTCTGAATTCCAATCGCGTTGAAAAGCCAATATACAGCACAATCTGAGGGTGACGCTCCCAGATGCAGCTCAACAATAACATAGCAGAGTACAGAAGCAAATACCCAGATATAGATATTGGCAATGCACTGACCACTTTCCACACTTAAAAATAAGTCACAGACACAGTTGATTTCATTGAAATCCTTGGATGTTCTGTATCTTGAGTTGCCAAATAATACAAATATTTGCAAGATCTCCTCTCTGACTTCCATAAACTTCACCATCTCTTGTACACACAACTCCAATCCAATCTACACCAATCCGCATATGAGCTATATAGTGTATTGGTTGTGGGTCATCGCCTGGAGCCAAACAGCATGAAGGGACCTCTGCAGTTACCTTGCATCATGCCTTGGGCTCTGACTCAGGACTCTATGGCCGTCTCACAGGATATGATGCCACCTGCTTCCACTGATTCCCTAAAGGCAGTTCCCATTCTTTGCTAGCTCCTATAAGTAAAGATACGATCGGTCTATAGATTTAGGGGCATAAGCAGCAGGGTCATGCTTGGGTTACTCAAAGAAACTCTTAATTTAATCTCTAATAAGGAGGGCTAAATCATGTGGTAACATCCCTCCTCTCTTAAGTCTGATTTTCATCTCATCTGTCATTGTCCTTCTTTACAGAAAAACATTTGAGTCATGAGAGAGTCCACACAGGAAAGAAATCACATAAATGCCAGCATTGTAGGAAACATTTTGCTTACAAGTCAATCCTTTTAATGCATCAGAGAGTCCACACAGCAGAGAAGCCACAAAAATGCCTGCATTGTGGGAAATGTTTTTCGTTGAAATCAAATCTAGTGCAACATCAGGGAGTCCACACTGGAGAGAAGGCATACAAATGCCAGCATTGTGGGAAAGGTTTTTCGTTGAAATTCAACCTAGTGATACATCAGAGAGTCCACACAGGAGAGAAGCCATACAAATGCCAGCATTGTGAGAAATGTTTTTCTACAAAGTCATATCTAGTGGCACATCTGAGAATCCACACAGGAGAGAAGCCATACAAATGCCAGAATTGTGGGAAAGGTTTTTCTCAGATGTCAAGGCTAGTGAAACATCTGAGAATCCACACAGGAGAGAAGCCATACAAATGCCAGCATTGTGGGAAATGTTTTTCTCGGAAGTCAAACCTAGTGACACATCTGAGAATCCACACAGGAGAGAAGCCATACAAATGCCAACATTGTGGGAAAGGTTTTTCTTGGAACTCAAACCTAGTGACACATCTGAGAATCCACACAGGAGAGAAGCCATACAAATGCCAACATTGTGGGAAAGGTTTTTCTTGGAACTCAAACCTAGTGACACATCTGAGAATCCACACAGGAGAGAAACCATACAAATGCCGGCGATGTGGGAAATGTTTTTCTTCAAAGTCAACTCTAATGAAACATCAGAGAGTCCACACTGGAGAGAAGCCATACAAATGCCAGCATTGTGGGAAATGTTTTTCTCAGATGTCAAGCCTAGTGAGACATCAGAGAGTCCACACAGGAGAGAAGCCACACAAGTCCCAGTAATGAACCAATATTATTTTTGTCAATAAGGAATACAAAAAATATATTTGCAATCCAGTGATGCTAAGAACAGGCCCTTGTGATTTTCCCACTAATGTTTGTTTCTCCATATGTCTGTTTATGTTTTAAGGTTGTATTCTGTGAAGTTTAGGTTTTCATTACTAATAGAATAGATAATTTCTTTGGGTTGTAAATTTGGCTGGGGATTGTGGGTCGTGGTATAGGTTAGGTAGATGGGGGGCTGGGATTTTTTGCAGCTGCCTTTGTTAGTTTTGGGAATGATAGCTTATGCAGTGTGTGGGATGTTGGCTGAAAAAAGTTGGAGGCCGGTATTAACAGAAAGGGGACTAGATTCTGGGAATGGAAAAGGGGCCTTGTTACCTGTGGGGCAGAGACTGTGGGAATTGGAGGTGGGGGCTGGGATTGGGTGGAGTTTTATGTTTTGGGATTTTAATGTATTGTTTGGGTTGGAGTGAGCAGTTCTGGCTTAAACACTGAATTTCTATGTGTTCTCAATAAAGTTCTTTGCTATTTCAACACAATGGACTCTTTGATGCACAGAAGTTCTGAATTTGCCCAAAACTGACCCTGTCTTCTCTCCTCAGTCCTCAGCTGTATTCCTAGCCATAACAACAGCAGAGACAAACACACACACACAGGGACAGCTATATTTCCAAATTAGATCCTTCCTTTCCTGCCTTTCCCTCCTGAGTCCAGTTCTGCACCTTGGGTTCCATTGCGATCTCCTCAAAGGAAGAAAGGAGGGAAGGAAGGGGAGATTGCTGACACCCCCCCCCCCCGGCACATACCTTCCTTTTCTGCAAAGTCTGCCAGCAGAATAAGCAGCATCATCTAGGCCCTGGTAATCCCTGCACATGCTGAGGAGGGGCCTTTGGGAGCATCTGTGTATGCACAGTCTCAGCCCCTGAAGCCATGGCTGCCCTCACAGTCTTTGCTGAGGGAGGAAGGGAAGTGGGGAGAACCCTTATTCATTCAGAGGAATGGCTGGAAGGTCTTCTGGGGGGCCCTTGGGGGGTTATAAGAAGGAAAGAAGCCCCTCATCTTCCCCAAAAGAAAGGCAGGGGTACTGCCAGGCCTCCTCTCCCTTTTTCCTTCCCTGCCCCCTCCCCGGAGGATACCTTGGGGCCCAGGTACTTGGGGGGTTATCATGAGAAAAGAGGGCAGGGAGGACCCTTGGAGAGAGGCATGGCCATGGAGGGGGGGATACAAAGGTAAAAAGGACTTTGAGAAGCCCCCTCCCTCCTGGAAAGTGGGGCAAAGGAGAGACCCTCCCTTCTGATGCCTCATTTGGGGAAGGGTTTTGTGCCAAATAGAAAGCATCACACAGAATAGGGTTCAATAGCATTGGAAACAACACTTTTGAGGGGGGGGGGTTCCTCTGGAGTCCTGGGGAGAGGGGTCTCTGGGGGGGAGAGAAGAGCCAAAATCTAGGCCAAAGCGAAGAGGAGGGAGACAGAGGGGCCTCAAAGCTCTGGCAATCCCCTGTCAACCTGGGAACTAGGCTTAGAAGCCCACAGGATCCAATTGGGCACCCTCCCTCACATACTTACCTTTTCCTTCACAACAACCCTGCAGAGGAGGACCAAGAGAGAGAACATAGCCCCAGAAACATTCTCCCCCCCACGTTTTGGGAGCATAGTGAAAGGCATTAGAGCCCCTTGAAGGGATGTTGTTGTTGTTGTTGTTGTTGTTGTTGTTGTTATTATTATTATTATTATTATTATTATTTCGTTATATTCCACCTTTTCTCAAAGGAATCAAAGTGGATTACAGTAATAAAATAACATACAATTTTCGAACTACAATTAAAATTCAAAAACGCCCAACCCACTTCCCAATTTTAAGAACATTAATCAACCCTTAAAAAGCTAATAAACAGTAAGAAAATGTAAAGCATCACAATACAGTAAAAAAGTTTTTTCGAGCAAGAAATGGGTCATTTTCTGAAGGCAAGAGGGGAGGGCAGGAACGATACATCAATAACAATTTCCATAACAGTAACGATGGCAAGGATAAGTGTCATGGGGAGTCAGAAACAACTCAATATATCTAATCCAGTCTGGAGAGGCCTGCCTGAAGAGATCTTTCCTAAAGGCTTCCAAGGTGGAAATATGGAGCTCATCCGGAGGTTGTTCCAGAGCCTGGGTGCGGCTGATGAGAAGGACCTCTGGGTCACTGCTGAAAGTCTGGTCTTCTTGAGTTGTAGCAGGTTCTTCCCAGAGGACCTGAGTCTGCGGTGGATTGTATGGGAGGAGGCGCTCCCACAAGTAGTCAGGACCCAAGTCATGTAGGGCTTTAAAGATTAAAACCAACACCTTGTATCTTGCCCAAAAACTAATGGGCAGCCAGTGGAGGGATTTAAGAACCGGTGTAATGTGGGCAGTTCTAGAAGTGCCCGTAACCAACCTGGCTGCCATATTCTGTTCCAACTGAAGTCTCTGAACTTGGCACAAGGGTAGCCCCATGTAGAGTGTGTTACAGAAGTCAAAGCAAGAGGTGACCAGCGCATGTACTACTGTTTCAAGGTCTCCCTGCTCCAGGAAGCGGCGCAGTTGGTGTATCAGCCGAAGCTGTTAACAAGTGCTCCTGACCTTTGCATCCACCTGAGCTGTCAGATGAAGCTGTGAATCCAGGAGCACTCCCAAACTGAGGACAGATTCTTTCAGGGGAAGTGTGACCCCATCCAGAACTGGCTGGAGTAACTCCTTTCCCGAATTAGGGGTCCTTCTTGCAGTTGTAGTTGTAGTTATAGTAGTAATTGGTTACAGAAAGCACGTAATGGAAAATTATAGAAGGACAGATGGAGTGGCTTTTAGATTAAGGAGGGCATTTGGAGAGGGGATGAGCTTGTAGCTGTAGACTGGTTTTCAAAGAGGAGTGAAGCTGGCTTGGGAACACCACTGTTCAAGGTGAGGCTGTCTGGGAGAAGGGAAGGGAAGTATAGACAACCTTGGTATCTGTGCAACCTCCGCTTGTGTTGCTTTAGCTTGGGAATTGGGGGCTGGCTTAGGGAGGGGTTGAGCTAGTTCCTTTGGACTTCAGACTTTGCAAAAATGTGTTAATAGATGTTTCTGCCTGGATTCATCAATAAAGCTTCTTTTGTTTCAAATTAGTTTGATTTTTTGATCACAGGACTGACTCTAGATCTGACATTGCAACTTCAGGCTGATGCCCCTTGCCTGAGAGATTGAGACTGTCCCATTGTGACCTCAGTCTGCTGCTCCTTACCTGAAGGATTGATACTAGCCCATTGTAACTTCAGTTTGATGCTGCTTGCCTGATAGATTGAGATGGGACTATTGTGACTTAAGGCTGGTGCTCCTTTCCTGCAGGAATGAGATGGGACTATTGTCACTCCAGACCTGGAGGATTGATGCTGGTCCTTTACAACCTCAGGCTGACCCTCATTGCCTGAGAGATTGAGCCTGGCGCAGTGTGACTTCAGGACTATCTCCTTTCCTGATGGATGGAGATAGGACTATTGTGACTTCAGGCTGTTGCTTCTTTCCTGAAAGGCTGGGAATGGCTCAATGTGACCTCAGGCTGATTCTTGTTGCCTTAGAGATTAAGACGGGCCCATTGTCACTTCAGGCTGGTCCTCCTTACCTGAACAAATGAGACTGGCCCATTGCGATTGTAGTGATCCCTGGGAGCAATGCCCTGTGCGTGGCTCTTACTCCCAGGGAGTCCCTTTGAACACTTCCCTTCTAGGGTCTCCTAGGTCTCCCTTCACACTCCCTGCTGGGTTGAATGGGACCTCTTGAGATCCTGTAGTCTGCGCTGCCACCACCCAGTGAATCTCAATGAACTACGTTTTCCCTAAGCATACACTGGGACTTGCTAGAGAGAGAGATCTAGTTTAAGCAATCAGTAATCAGCAACTGAGCTAAAAAGCATGTGTCCGGGAGCAGAGATTGACAGCAGGTACTTTTAAAGAAAGATATTTATTTTAAAGAAATAGAATAGGGTAGGAAGATATCATTCATGCAAAGCCTCCTTGCCTTGCAGGTACAGAAAGCATATTTACAAAGTATTCATTTCAGGCAAGCTATTTGGATAAAACATAATAAAAGCCTAGACGCGCTGTCTAACAGATTTTCCTAACTACTCACACAGTGATGGGATTTGTAGTCTGTGTTGAGTTTTCAGATACAAGGAGCTGGCCCTCATGGCCTAGCTCCACTGGCATCGCTTTTGCCTGCTTCCGTGGAAGCACACCGCTGGTTTCCCCAAACAAACACAAAGATGGAGAACAAAGGAAAGCATGGTTTCCCCCCAAGAGGAGAGAGGGAGAGACAAAGAACCGCATGGCTGCAAAGGGCCTTTTAAAGATTTCCCCTAGAAAGTTCTTGAATCTCGCGATCCTACTCTCTGATTGGTCAGTTAGACCTTGCATCAGCTATGATGTCACAGCTCATTAGCATGTGATGTCAGCTCTCATTAGCATGTACCTCCCCCTAGAATAGATTAACCCTTGTGGTTCAGGAGAAGTCCCCCAAATGACTGGAGAGCCCAGTCATTACACACCTATAAAACATCTTTACATAATTCTCCTTGTAGTTTTGACAAGCAGTAAATTTTTTAGTTACTCTCCAGGAGTTTTCCCAATCCTCCAATAGTATGGGACTCCCTATATCTTGTGCCCATCTTATCATTGTATGCTTGATAGTCTCATTCTCCAGATGTAGGGAAAGGGGGAAATTTTGAGGGGGATCTCTTCTCCTGGAGTTTGCACCCATTGCTCCGTCTCCCGGTCTCCTCTGCTGGGAGGAAGGGAGAGTGTGGAATTCTGGGAGAGGCTGGCAGTTGGCTTGGAGCCTGAATAGGGTTCTAGAAGGCTGGTGGGTTTGACTGTTGGCTGGTTTGGGAAAAGGGCTCCTTCTGGATTTTCTTGGCAGGAAAGGGAAGGTGAGGACCCCCAAATTTGGTTCCTATGTGAGAATGATGACTGAAGGGAGAACAGCTACCATTTTGGAGTCAATGATGGGGGGCAGGAGGGTCTTCTTTAGGGAGCTAGCCTTGGGGGATGGAAGCAAAGAAGGCCTCTTCCTCTTCCTCTTTCCTCCCAAAAAAGGTAGTAAAGCTCTTAGGGCTTCCAGGCCTCCTTTCCCCCCTTGGAGTCTCCATGGGACCATGATATTTCAGAGGGGGGATTAAAGGGGGTGTGTGCGTGTGTTTATGTGTGAATATAAATTTGCTTCTTTTCAGGAAAAAGAAGACTAGCTCTGGTGTTGAATCTCTTTGCACAGTGAAGGCTGGAACCTGGAGGAAGGGGGCTCTGACTCTGTTTCCTTCATTGCATACAGTTGGTTCTCTTTCAACTGGACATTCTGTAGCCCACCAGATATTGAGAGACTGCAGCTCTCATCAGCCCCTTGGACAGCATAACAAATAAAAGAAGCATGCTGGGAATTGTAGAACCCTGACACCTACTTTTGGAATAAGCCTTGTGCGTAATCCCAGCTAGAGGGGTTTCGTTTTTCTGTTCAAGAAAGAAGGAACACAAGAGAAGAGCCTTTTCCTGTTCCTCTCTTCTGTTCAGTTGGTTTCAGTCTAGAGCAGGCCTGCTGTAAGGGCCAAAATTTTAAAGGCTTATTTGGGCCGCAGATAGGTTTTTAATGGCTCACTTTCCAACTTTTCACTAGAGGGGCGAATGTTGACCCTTCCTCTGCCACCACCTTCCAGCAATTGGTTTATAAAAAATATTTATACAGGTTCAGATTGGAGATTCTCCAGAAAATCCTGGAGGCCCTTCAGCTCCATGCTTTCATGTGTCCCTGCTCTTAGTTGTAGTTTGCTTCTGCATCCCAATTATCTACACATTGCTTACCAGGATAAGCTTTTTCCATACAAGGCTCTGTCATTCAGTCTGTTGTTGTTTTCTTCAGAGACACTCACTACACTGATAGGGACACATTGAAAACAATGGGACCTTCATTTAAACCCATAACTTCACAATGTCCTGATCAGATCTGATTCTCCTTCATAGGATATAACAGATGTCGAGTTGTGCTTTCCTTCCTATCCAGACATGGTTTTCTGGTAATTCACAAAAAGAACAACCTGGTTCCATTTCAGAAGCTGCAACACTTTGGAGTGGTTGTCGACACGTTGCTGACCAGTCTATCTGACCAAACAAAGGGTAAGATCCATGAAGAACACCCTCAAACAGGTCGGTTGTCCTCAGTTTTCAGGCCTAGTGTTACTGGCGCACCTACCGTGCCTGATTTGCTTCAGTTAACAGTTTGGCATCAACACAATTTCATGCCAGGAGCCTAGAGTGGTTCCTCTAGCTCTATCAGAAACAGATGGCACAGAGAAATCACTTGTTCTGACATTTGCAAAATAGGTTCAAACCCCTTTGAATGGTGGTTGTTGCCGCCATTCGAAAGGGATTGTCTGATTTGGGCCCTGCTGTAGTTCCAAATAATGGTGGATGCCAGCTTAGGGCGACAGAAGTCCTTTTGTTACTCCCAATAAGGACAATAAATAAATAAATAAATAACAGGATCAACAGTCTCTACTCCACAATATAAACTGGCTTCAGCTATAACCAATAGTGCTTGTTTTCAACCACAACTACTAACAGCTCAATTCTGATTCAGATTGACAAGTTAACATTAAAGGTTCATGTGAAACAAAGGACTGACCCAATCCAGGTCACTGATGACAAAACCAACATTTCTAATAACTTGGTTCATGAATTGATTTCATCTTCTTTCTCTCACAATGAAAACAAGGCTTTGATAATATTGTGACTTGTCTTGGATGCATTTCAGCATGCTATAAGAAGATTAGAATATCTCTGTTGTGATCAGTTGTTGATCACTCCATTTACAGTGCAGCTACTTCCTCTGCACTATCATCAATCACATCCATCTAAGATAAATGTAGGACATGACATGGCCTTCATCTTCCACATTTACATGCCACCACTGTTGGGTGGCCTTGAATCAAAGAGGCTTCCTCTGGAAGACACATCTTGTGGCTCTCACATAAGTGACATGCCTCCGTTCACCCACCCGTTGGTCGGGGAGCTTTGGTAAGTCCCATGTTATAGGATGCTTCCACCTCCGTCACTAGAGAAAGGAACACTCGGTCTTACCTGTGAGATGTTCATTTTCAGAGATGGAGGTGGGAATATCCTCCCCACCCAGAACTGAGGAGGCTGTTTCCCTTGGCTCTGCTGCAAGGCTGGTTGATAGCTTGTATTGATGATACTTATATTTGCATTGAATGCTCTCTGAGTTTGTTTTCTATTCTCGGCTATAATATTGACTGAGGGATGGAGAGAGTTGCTCCTTCTGGTGGCATCGGCTCCTTCAAGTCTGTTTTTCCTGCCTATTTCAGAGCAAGAGATGGAATCAACCCATATTATAGGATATTCCCACCTACATCGCTGAAAATGAACATCTCACATATAAGACCCAATGTTCCTATTTTAGGTTCACTTGCAACATTCTAGATATTATACAATGTGCTTTATGCCAGTATTCTTTCACATTTACACAGAACCACCAGAGATGGGGAAATGTGTCCTTTTCATTTCCGCACATCCAGCATCTATCTGAACTATTTTAAGTTATTTTATGTATTTTTTCAAGTTTCAAATACTATCGGAAAAAATACTTTGCAGTCGTTTTCCCTTAGGGCTTGGGAAGCTGTGTATGTTATCCTCCTTTCCCAAGTTAACTCCCATTGTTCCATCTCAATATTGTGTCCTGGATTTCTTGGCCATTGAACCATGTTTTCTTTAACCACCTCAGATTCCATATCATGTTTTAACCGGATTGTACACAATCTCCCCACAAGTAAACCTTTCCCTATAGCAAGCAGAAGAGAAGGTCCTCTGGGTAACTGCAGAGAGCCTAGTTTTTGCTGGCTGTAGTAAGTTTTTACCAGAGGTCTTTAATGTTTGGGGTGGATTGTATGGGAAAAGGTGATCCTGTAAGTAAGCTGGGCCCAAGCCATGAACGGCTTTAAAGGTTATAAGCAAGACCTTGTACTGTCCCCGGAAATTAATGGGCAGCCAATGAAAAGACTTTAGTATAGGTTTAATATGGTCACTTCTAGATCTTCCAGTGACCACTCTGGCTGCCATATTTTGGATTAGTTGAAGTTTCCAGACTTGGTGCAAGGGAAGCCCATTGTAGACCACATTGCAGAAGTCAAGACGTGAGCTTACCAGCAAGTGCACCAAAGTTTTTAGGTCCTCGGGATTCCAGGAAAGGGCACAGCTGGCATATCATAGTAAAAGAAAGGAATAGAGGTGATGTATAATGGAAGGTTGGAAGAAACCACGACTTTGAAAAACCGAAGCTGATAACAGGCACAACTTGCAGTCGCATCTATCTGAGCTGACATCTGGAGCAAAGGATCCAGGAGCACCTCCAAATTGCAAACATAGTCCTTTAAGGGAAGTGTGACCCCATCCAGGACCGGTTTACAAATCTCCATACCTGGGTTAGGGGCTCCAACAACAAGTACTTCTGTCTTATCTGGATAAACTTTCAATTTATTTTTCCTCATCTTTCCGATTACTGCCTCGAGACATTCATTCAGAGGGGAGATGCCTTCCTTACTTGACACTCGGTCTGGGGCATGGAGAGATATCACTGGGCGTCATCAGCGTACTTATAGCACCCCACTCCATGCATCCGGATGATCTCTCCAGGCAGTTTCATATAGATGTTGAATAGCATTGGTGACAGGATGGTGCCCTGAGGAATGCCAAATTTAATAATAATAATAATAATAATAATAATAATAATAATAATAATAAT
>JACSCI010001255.1:0-14251 GCA_016801065.1 Sceloporus tristichus
TCTGTTGTTGTTTGTTCCTGGGTGAACCTAATGAGCATTTTTGATATCACTTACAGCATTGGACATGAGAGGATGCTGTTTTATCCTGCCATGTTATAGTGACGCGACGCCCCTTCTGCCCCATGCGTGCCCTGAGGCTTGAGCGCGTAAGCTCAAGTCCGCGTAAAGCGCGCATGCGTATGACGCGGGCGCGCTGTAATGGTCCACTACTTTTCAGTGGAACAGGGTATATGCCTCTTACTCATTAACAGTGTATCGATACTGTCTCAAAAGACAAACAAATTTGTGATGTTAGTAACAAATAGTGCAGTGAGTTACCTTTCTGAATTACAGTAACAATTATGCCCTGTTGGATTATCAAAGAAGTAAATAAAATAACTGTTGTTAACTGTCTTTGAGTAAATTGTGACTCATGGCCATCCTATGGATGAGACATCACCAAGATTCCCGATCCTTATCCTCCACTGCTCTGCTTAGGTCTTGCAAATTCATGCCCTCCTTACTATAGTCCCTCCATCTAGCATGCGGTCTTCCTCTCTTTCTACATCTCTCCACCCTTCCTAACATCATTGTCTTTTCTAATGAATCTTGCCTTCTCATGATGTGGTGGTCTCAACTTTATCATCTTGGGTTCCAGGGAGATTTCAGCGTTGACCTGTTTTAGGGTCCATTTGTTTGTCTTTTGTTCTGTCCAGCTGCTTTATTTTAAAATTTAAAATCCCAAGCTCAGTTCTCACATCATAACTGAGAGCACACCATCTTTGCAAAAGAAGGCTCTATTTATACATCTCTCTGTGTGTTCACTTTATTCTTTAAAAACACCATATACATTGCTCTCACTGTGTATATGAAATATAATAGCAATCACATTCTTAGCAGGCACAGGAGCTGATCTGAAAGGCTTTGCAAAACAGAATGAGGTCAAGTCTCCTGTTTACATCTGTGTATCCTAGCACTTGAAATTATCAACATAACCATGTTCCTCTACTGAGCCACTGAAAGCACTGTACCACAGAGATATGTAAGGGATCAAACATTATTAGAAGCAATTTAAGGAGTAAGAAGAGCAACTGATCCTTTAAAACAAAATGTAGTTGGAAGAGGATTGTTAAAACATTTGAAAACAACATTTACCATAGAGGTAAATAGACAGACAATTGAAGAAGAGCTGTGGCATATGTTACCTGTTTATGACTGATATGGTCACCACCAGACTTATTGACAGTAAGTACATCTGTGCTATTCAGTCTAAGGATATAACAACCTTGTACTTATTTCTACAATGCAAACCCATCTCTTATCATTTCTGGGAAGCAAGACAGCCTTCTATTGCATACGTTTGTCATTTTGCACCTAGGTTTATAAGAGCAGGAGAGTGTTTCAGGTCCATACTACAGGTTCCACATTGTAATATGGCTGTGTTTTCTTTTTTACAGTCAGGAAAAATAAAGCAGGCATGTGTTTTTGTGGGTTTGGGAATAGCTCAGGAGTTAGTGAATAGGCTATTTAATTATTCTTTTATTAGATGTTTGTTCAGGCAAGATTACCAAGCCAAACTGCTTTTCTCCTCCAGGAGCAAGGGGAGCAAATATAAACTTTCCCCACTCTTTGGAGTCACAAACAAGTAACACAATCTGCCTGCCACCAAAAGAGAAGATTTAATAAGCTAAGTTACTAGGAACAACCAATTTTTCTGCAGAGGAACATGCCAACGTCTTTTAACAATTCTTATAGTGAAAAATTTGGGTGGGAACTATTTTCTGGGTCAGAAATTCTGGAAGCTGTAGCTCAAAAACCTTGCTCTTCTAAGTGATGCTCCTGACCCATGCTTTTCCCTACACAATGCTGGCTCTCCTACACAGGACACTGGGAGATCAAGGTTTGAATCCCCACTTGGCCATGGAAACCCCACTGGCTGACCGTGGGCAAATCACAGTCTCTCAGTTTCAGAGGATGGCAAGAACTTGCCAAGGAAACCCTGTGATAGGTTCGCCTTAGGGTTGCCATACGTTAGAAGTGACTTGAAGGCAAAGCACACACATAGAGCAATACGTGTTTATTACAAGCTTAAACTCATTTGGCTTCTAACTATGGGCCCAGAGGGGAATGTAATTCTAGTTGGTCTCCAAATCTTTAGCAACAAAATCCCCAACAGAGAAAGAAGTACTTGCACCTAGGGTTTGGAGACTGAAGCCACAATGACAAGTAAACCAGTTTCAAACTGGTTTAAAGTATAGTGTAAACTCAGGGCCTGAACAGACAGGCCAAAATAAAGCTGCTTTGGGTCATTTTGGAGGTATGTTGTTTAAATTATGCATGTGTCCTAAGAGGCCAGAAGCCACACCAAAGCCACACTCCAGGCCTACGAAACGGAGCGCAGCTTTGGCATAGTTTCTGGCATCTTAAGATGCATTTGTCATTTAAACAGCATACCTCCAAAGTGACCCAAAGCGGCTTTATTTTGGCCTGTCTGTTTGGGCCCATAGTTTCAATGTAAGAGGGGGAAATAACTAAGGACTTTTGTTGTGTGTGTATTTCAGGGCTGTCACAGTAACAAGGCAAGATTCCCATGCCCTCATGGAACTAGAGACTGAATCATTTTGCCAAGAATACCTAGCATATAAAGGTACAGTGGTGAAGCCATATTACTGGCTAACAGAGAGCCAGGCCTGTATCAGATGTCCTTATCACATAAGAACAGGTGAAGAAGCAAGAGTTCCTTATGCAGAATTCCACCAGGCATTTGGATTCCCCTATGGGCCAACACATCACCGAAATAAACACCTTCTCTTTTATGAAGTGAGGCACTTCTCAGGCAAACTGATGCAGAAGGGCCATGCGACGAACTGTACAGAGTACAACATCCATCCAGAATCAATGTTATTTGAAATGGGAAGTTACCTAGACTCTCTTGTACACAAATGGGAAAATGCCGCATGCATAGTTCTCTATTCAAACTATTCTCCTTGCAACGAGGCAGAGCACTGCTGCATAAGCAAAATGTACAGCTTCTTGAGGAAGTATCCAGATATCACACTTTGCCTTTATTTCTCGCAGCTGTATCACACGGAGGAGGACTTCCCAGTAGCTCCATGGAACTGTGAAGCTTTGCAGAGCCTTGCCAGCCGGTGGCCTCAGGTGTCGCTAAGCCCTCTGAGCGGTGGACTTTGGCAGTCTGTCCTCCACAATTTTGTGACAGCTGTTCCACAGAGAGGCCTTTACCATCCAGTTTTGCCCATAAGAGCATTGGCTGATAGACAAAATGCACAACAAATAAACAACATAACAGGAATAAGGTTTCCTTTTATGAAAGCCCTGCCTCAGCAAGCCTATGGAAACGCAAGTGCCATACCAAATCTGCAGGAGAACTATTTGTCCACTTTATACTCTCAGCATCCAGCACAAATGATAAATGTCCGGTTGCCCCCGCTAAGAAGGCAACCGCTCCATTTGGCCTCTCCCATTAACGTTTCCCCCCCTTGGAGACAGCGAGCCACGTATCATAAGCCTAGAAATATTGTCAGGCATGTCAAAATGCCAGATGAGTCATTAAGCAAAATGAAACATTTGCAAGTAATTCCAAAGGGAAGAGCTGTTCACATGGAGAAAATTATTGAACTTCGAAGCAGCAAGCCGGCAGAGCATGAAGGCCACAGGAAGAAAAAGGATTAAATTCACTTCATCTAGAAAGCTATTGCAGGGTTGGGCAATTCCCTTGCTTTGAATGGTGACAAAGGAGATACAATGAGCTAAAGAACTGAAGCTCATTTGCATGCAGTGCACAAAACATGCACATTGTTTTCACATGTATTGTGGATATTGCTGACATAGAGAATTTCAGCTGCCAACAGCAGCAGAAAACCCAAAACCAGCCCTCTTTTGTCATCTCTGCTTTAGCCACTGGACAGTATCACTTGCCAAGAACTGCTAACTGCCAGCAGCAGACGAAGCATCAGCCCAGTTTTCAATTAGAATGCTAGAACCTTTTTCATTTCAAGAGTCTTTCCTCTATAATAATTTTATTATTTGTTGTTGTTGTTGTGTGTCTTCAAGTCGTTTCTGACTTAAAGCAATTCTATCACAGGGTTCCTGGGGCTGAGAGTGTGTGACTCACCCAATGCCACCCAGTGGGTTTCCATGGCTGAGCGGGGAATTAAAATCTGGCCTCTAGAGTTGTCCAGTGCACAAATCATTACATCACAATGGCTCTAATCATAATTTTATACTGCTTTGAAATCATTCCTCTGTGCCATTTCCCAGAATGCCACAGCCTTGAGACATGGCAGGTAACATGGTGTCAACCTGGATAATTGTACAGTGCGGATGCAGCCCTGGATTGTAGAAACAGAATAAGGTACTCAGTAATGTATTTTTGCATAGTATCTATTTCACAACCCTCTCCTATGAGAGGAGCAAGCAAGCAGAATTAACTCTTGGCTTTGTCTTTACTTACTGCTGCTTTCTTATTTAGATATTGTGTTAGTTGTATACATTTTTGTTATTCTATCATTCTATTACTTATATAATAGCCTTGCTTATGAGAATATTTCTTCTGTCAAATGTTAAAGGGGACCACTTATGTATTCATTATTCATAAGATAAAAGTGTGCTTTCAGAATTGGATGCTATAAATATTCTTTACACTTTAGAAGACCCTTTTTGTCAAAAGAGATATTATCCAGAAATCAATTTTGGATTCTTTATCCACGGATTCAGACATCCATAGCTTGCAAATATTTTTAAAATACGTAAACTCCCAAAAGCAAATCTTGCCATTTTATATACAAGAGACCATTTTACTATTCATTGTATTTGATGGGACTTAAACATGCTCAGATTTTGGTATCCAGAGGTGGAGGTTCCTGAAACCAAAATCCAGTGGATAATAAATGCCCACTGTTTTTGCTTTCATTATATTATTCTACATGATGTATAGATTTGGTATTGTATATGTATTTTGATTATAGCATTTTATATTTCCATATGATTGGAATACTTTATTCTGTTTATACACTCCCTCATATTTTTGGCTTTGGCATCTCTGGTGCTTTTTCCTATTATGATTCCTCACCTATACTGTCTTTTTTGTTGTTTCTGTTATAGGTGTAATCTATATTAGGGATAACCTGGGATCTGATGAACTGGGCTGTAATTCAAAAAAGTTTGTGCCACCAAATAAATAAATAAATAAATAGACAAGAAACACTGTTAACATTCATATTGAGAAGACGGGCATTTCGTGTGTTGTATAAAATCCTGATTTAATTCATTACTTGCATAGTTAACTTTTAAGAATACTATGAGATTTATAAAGAGTGGTATCTTTGGTTGTCAGTGCTGCTTCCTTCTCCAGTTGCACATTTTCTTAATAGCTTCCTCAAAGGAATATTTTACATTATCTTCCACAAGATGACAATTTCCAAATGTAATTTAGGACAAAACATATCCTTTGTTTGATGGAAGGAAGAGTGAGGTTTGTAATGCAAGGAGCCTGAAATGTAGGATCCAGTAATGCAGACTTGAGTCAGTTGACTCAGGCCCAAGTCATTCTGTGATGCGACTTGGCAATAAATGATGCACTAAAGTGCCACTCTTTGTTAGGCCTCACCTGGAATACTGTGTCCAGTTCTGGGCACAATTCAAAAAAGGTGTTGACAAATTGGAGCGTGTCCAAAGGAGGGCCACCAGAATGGTGAAAGGCCTGGCAAACATGCCCTATGAGAAATTAGGGAGTTGAGGATGTTTAGCCTGGAGAAGAAACAGTTAAGAGGTGATATGATAGCCCTGTTTAAGTATTTGAAAGGATGTCATATTGAGGAGGGAGCTAGCTTATTTTCTGCTGCTCCAGAGACTATAATATGAAACAATGAGTGCAAGCTACAGGAAAAGAGATTCCACCTCAACATTAGGAGGAAATTCTTGGCAGTAAGAGCTGTTTGACAGTGGAACACACTCCCTCAATGGAGAGTGATGGAGTCTCCCTCCTTGGATGTCCTTAAATAGAGGCTGGATGTCCCTCTGTCAGGGGTGCTTTGATTGTGAGTTCCTGCATGGCAGAATGGGTTTGGACTGGATAGCCTTTGGGATCCCTTCCAAGTTACTCTTTGATTCTATGACTTGACTTGTGGCTTGTATATTTTAAGCAATTAACATGTTGGCCTAACTTCTTTCAGCCTTGAGGTAAAGGTTTAGGTCTACGCGAGGCTCCTTCTAAAGCTATCGAAAAGCTTCAGGACAGGAGGATCCTTCTGCCTCAAGGGCCCCCACAACCCCACTTCCTTGTTTTCTGTTAAGTTTGGCTCCCAGACCTGAGGCTTGAGTTGAAAGTATCTTGCAAGGGTTTGAGACCCCACTTGAGAGACTTGTCAGTGGCTGATAGCCTCTAACAACATAATCAATTTTGTTGTGCTTTTGTGAGACATTTAGCCTTCTCTGTCAGAGAGCATTGGGGCCACGACAAACTACAAAGCCCAGGATTCCACAGCACTGAGCCATGGCAATTAAAGCGGTGTCAAACTGGATTATTTCTGCAGTGTGGACGCAGCCAATAGATCTTTCATCTCTGGTGCAGAAATAACCCATATGAGAGTGCTTTAACTGCCATGGTTCAGTGCTGTGGAATTCTGGGCACTGTGGCGTTTGTGAGACATTGAGCCTTCTCTGTTAGAGAAGGCTCTACAATTCTACAATTCCCATGATTCCCTAGCACTGACCCAGGGCAGTTGGTCTCAGTTTGTGTGAGACAAACTTGAGCTCCCATTTGCGCATGCGCGGGAAGCCTGGTCGCCTAGAGAACATAAGGCAGCTTCTGATTGGAGGGTGTGCAGCTGTCAATCTATAGCAGTGACGTCAACAGAAGCCAAGCCCCGCCTACCGCCCATTCTGAGAGACCTTTTAGGAAGAGGGCATTTCCCCGGGATCCCTAAAGAAGCATTTATTTCCTTTCCATTGTTGTTCAAGTCGCGCCACCTTCGACGTATAAATGAGAGGCCGCCCTATTACGAACTGTCCTAGTCAGACTTTCCAAAGTCAGGGGTGTTTCCCGACAGGAGTACACTTCCGCCCTCAACAAACATGGCAGGCCGGCAAGTCGGTCACGTGAGACTCACGAACCGTTCACACCTTCCTGATGAATCTTCACGCAGCCCCGCCATTCTGCGCATGCGTAGAGTCCCCAGACGCGGCGCAAACAAGAAAAAAACTGACAGTTTTGCACATGCGCAGTAGAACAACAACAACAACAACAAACCATTAAATGCTACAATATTACATTGTATAATAGGATTTATATCTACTTACCCTAGCAGTTTAGTTAAGACTGCAAAGATTTAATAGAGAGTTAACTTATGGGCACCTTGGAGACTAGGGCTGCATCCACATTGCAGGTTTACTCTATGTTGACACCGCTTTAATTGCTATGGCTCAGTACTGTGGAATCCTGGGAACTGTAGTTTATGATGGCACCAGAGCTCCCTGACAGAAAAGGCTGAATGTCTCACAGAAACTAGAAACCCCCAAAATCCCATAGCACTTCGTCATGGCAGCTAAAGTGGTGTCAAACTGGATTAGTCCAGCAGTGTGGACAGCCCCTAAGTTAAGAAACTGAAATGTCAAAACACAGGGCTCAGGAAGACCTTTCTCTTCTGTTCTGCGTGATCTTTCCATGTCTGCCTGTATTTATTTGTTTGGTTATTTTATTTAGACTTTTTCTACCCCGCCCTTCAGCCAAAAGGCTCTCAAGGCGGCTTACGAATTGTCAATTAGACATTCCCCTGCCCTGACAATCTAAAGAAGCATTTATTTATTATTCTTCCTGTTATTTATTAATTATTATTTATTAATTGATTATTTATTTATTGTTGTTATTTATTTATTATTATCCTTGTTATTAAATTACTGTATTGTTGTTGTTATTGTAGTCATCGTCTTTGTTGTCATTATTATGATCCCTCAGCAGAGGCAGACTGCGCATGCGCTGCCCGGGCTTTAGCTGGAGCTTTCGCCCCAGAGGCCTTCCCTTGCGGCGCATGCGCAGTGCCGTAGCTCCCCCTCCCTCGCTGGGTGGGCGTGGTCCTGGGCCTTTCCTTCTTGCCTCTTCTCTGGGCGCAGCAGCCATGGCGAAGCACACCGTCTCCTCCGCTCGCTTCCGCCGGGTGGACGTCGACGAGTACGACGAGAACAAGTTCGTGGACGAGGAGGAGGGCGGAGAAGGGCAGGCAGGTCCAGACGAGGGCGAGGTGGACTCCTGCCTTAGGCAATATCCTTCCTCTGCTGGGCTGGGGTTTGCTGCATCCACATTGGAGAGATAACCCGCTTTGGTAGCGCTTTAACTCTTTGTCTAGCTCCTTGCTATGGAATTCTGGGAGTTGGAGTTTATTGTGGGGCCCCACAACAAACTCCAACTCCCAGAATTCCATAGCAAGGAGCTAGACAAAAAGTTAAAGCGGGACCAAACCGTGCTTC
The DNA here is from genome assembly GCA_016801065.1 of Sceloporus tristichus. Classification (NCBI taxonomy): domain Eukaryota; kingdom Metazoa; phylum Chordata; class Lepidosauria; order Squamata; family Phrynosomatidae; genus Sceloporus; species Sceloporus tristichus. Next base: position 8,464 of record JACSCI010001255.1, read on the forward strand.
CATATAGGCAAGTATTCCCCAATGATTCCCTATGGCCATCTGTCAGTGGGGATGCTTTGAGAGGGAGTTCCTGCATGGCAGAATGGGGTTGGACTAGATGGCCCTTTTTGGGGTTTCTTCCAACTCTATGCTTCTAACACTCAAAACACTATGCTGTGCCAGCCCTCTGAAACCTTCTTGCAGCCCCCCAAGTTTTACGCACTGTGTCCCCAAAGGCACCAGGCCCCCTCTGATCTTGGAAGCTAAGCAGGGTCTGTACTTGGTTAGTCCTTGGATGGGAGACCTCCAACCAAAACCAGGTGCTTTTGGGTCGTATTTCGGAAGAAGGGGATGGCAAAACTATCTCTTGAGTGTTCCTTACCTGAATCCTATGGCATTCACCCAGTTGCCATAAGTCAAGAGGGGACTTGACAGGGAATGACTTTAAATCCCTCGCTGTCTGGAACACTAGAGATTTGGAAACTAAAGGGAGATTTCACATAGGTGGAGAGTCCTTACTCACAAAAGGCCCTCCTTTGGTTTCTTTTGTAGCTACACTCCTGACCAGGAATAATAACATCCTAGAGTACTGGTTTATGTTTACTTAGACTGTGGTCTCCAGTAAATGCTGTTGTTGTTGTTGTTGTGTTCCTTCATGTCATCCCTAATTCATAGCGACCCTAAGGCAAACTTTATCATGGGGTTTTCTTGGCAAGTCTCTTCAGAGGGGGTTTGCCATTGCTCTTGTCTTGATAGTCTTGACACCAGCCACATCTTAATATGGTTAGGAAACATTGGTGGCCCATCTGTGAGGACTCTTCTTGTAAGGCTTACCAAAATACTGTTCTTGAGATACTCTGAATTTCAAAAGGACCATATACGCATTTGCTTAATCACTGTTACCACTCATCCATTCTCTGCCAGGTTAGGATGGAAGCCTGATCCTAGAAAGGGTCACTTAGAAGACAACTTCAGGAGGGTTTACTCTCACGTAACAGTACAAAAAGAATGTAACTAAGCTTTCCTTATATACTTCTGGGAATACATCCCATCAGACTCAGTGGAACGAAAAGTAAGTCTGCACATTCTCGTGTTTGCATGGATCTTTTGGGGTATATAGTATATGGCGTTGCCGTGTGCCTTCAAGCCATTTCTGACTTATGGCAACCTTCTCGAGGGGTTTTCTGGGCAAGTTTCTTCAGAGAGGGTTTGCTATATTGTCATTGCTATTCTCTGAGGCTGAGAGTGTGTGACTTGCCCAAGGTCACCCAGGGGGATTATATGCCTAGGCAGGGATTCGGGAGCCATCGTTCAGTGCGCAAATGACAACACCACACTGGCTGTCTAGATAGTATAAAAAGTATACATACTATATACTATATAGTATACTGTATAATTATCCATTATATTTTAATTAAAGGTATAAGTGATATTCCATGTAACACTGATGGGAACTGAGGACAGAGAAGAAAGTGTAACAGTGGGCTGATATTTATTAAGTAGTTCAAGCATGTTCTCTACAGCTGTATCTCATAAGACCTCTGCATATACTTCAGCCTGATGAAGGACTGTTAAGACAGTCTGTTTTAACCCATGCAGTTTTGAATATGAAGATAAAAAGGCTGCTGCTCTTTCCACCCATTCTAGAACAGATGGGTAGACTAGGCTTGCAGGATCTACTTTTATTCCATTGTGTACCAAATAGCTCAGGATGGTGGGTATATCTGGGCTGAGCCCAATGCACATCCACTCCTGGCTCTCCCTCTCCTCTTTGTTTCAGCAGGCTGAGTATGTTAAAATGGTTCCTGTTGTGAGTCAGTTGGGAATTAGGCTTACTGATCTACTACAGATTGGCCATTTGTTCTATAAAGTCACTAATACATATGCCATCCTTATTATCCTCACCTAATTCTGTAAAAAGGAACAGAGGTGTGGATTTGTATCAGGAAGTGATTTGTGCAAAGGCAAGCCAATTAGGCACTAACAATCTTAATTCCACAAGGATTTCAAACTGCCTCCACCTTTAATACACAAAGTCTTATCTTGCTTCCTTTGCTTCTTTTCTCCACATCATTTTCCCCAAAGTTCATTATTCTCTTTTTTGGAGGGGAGCAGGCTAAAGGTGGTGTTGGTAGTATTATTATTATCATCATCATCATCATCCCACCTTTTTCCCAGTTCAGGCTTCAAAGTGACTTAGAATAAATTTAAAATCTATAAGATGCAAAGGTTGAAACAATAAACAATCAAAACATTTAAAATCAGATTTTAAAACTTATGTCCTTAAACACACACACACAACAGCACAGCCATTAGCAAGATCCAGCACATTATTTTGGTGGGACGGGCCTTATATATTAAATCCTCAAACACCCGACTAAACAGAAAAATCTGTACTTGTCTGTGGAAACCAGTAGGGAGGGTATTATTTTATTTATATGCCGCCTTTCGCCCAGAAAGGGACCCAAGGCAGCTCACAGTAAAAACTCTTTAAACACTTATTACAATAAAACAATTAAAATGTCACATAAGAACAGTTTAAAATTACACACATTAAAACCACAATCAAAGCATGATACCCATCCCATATAACAACATCCCATGATTACACATTAAAAGCCTGCCTGAATAAAACTGTTTTTGTTTGCCAACTGAAGGCAGGCAGAGAGGGGGCTAGTCTTGTTTTCCATGGAAGGGTATTCCAGAGCGCAGGAGCAGCCACCAAAAAGGCTCCCTCTCATGTCCTCACCAAGCAAGCCTGCGATGGTGATAGGACAGAGAGAAAGCCTTCCCCAGAAGACGTTAAGGCTCTGCTACGTTCATATTGGGAAATACAGTCTCTCAAAAGTCTGGGCCTAAGCTGTGTAGGGCTGATAGGTCATGACCAGCACTATTAATTGTGCCTGGAAATGAACCAGTAGCCAGTGAAACTCTTTCAACAAGGGAGTTACATGCTCCCTGTAACTAGCCCCAGCCAGCATCCTTGCTGCGGTGTTTTGCATGCGTTGAAGTTTCCAAACAGTTTCCAAAGGCAGCCCCACGTAGAGTGTGTTACAGTAATCCAATTGAGATATAATCAAGGCATATGTCAACATAGCCAGATCCACCACTCGCTCCAGAACCTTGCCCAAGAATAGAATATTAGAGACCGATTGATAGTTATCCAGGATGGTGGGATCCAGGGAGGTCTTTTTCAGTAACCACAGCCTCCTTTAGGCAGGATGGAAACATCCCTTGTTGCCGTAAGGCATTCATGACTCTCTTTACCCACTTGGCCAGTCTCTCTAGCTGGTTTCAGAAGCTAGGAAGGGCAAGGATCCAGAATGCATGTGGTGGCCTTCACTTCTCCAAGGAGTCTGTTCACATCATCAGGCTGCACAGGTGAAAACTTATCCAATAATACAGGACAAGCAGGCACCAAGATTAAATCCACTGGACCTGTGTCAAAGTCAAACCTCTCTGAACAGATCTTGCCAAGAAACTCTGTGATAGGTTCACCTTAAGGCCTCCATAAGTTGGAAACAACTTGAAGGCACACAACAACAGTAGCAGCAATGGTACTTGGTCCACCCCTGCCCTAAAGAGTTAAATCCAGGGTCTTATGAGTAGACAGAGCAGGGAACTGTCAGACTGATTGTAACTGCTTTGGGAACCTTTGTGGCCAAAGGGCAGGGCATAAATACTTGAAATAAGTAAGTGTGTCTTCTTCCCACATTGCACACATCTCATTGCCCTTAAACTACCCTTTCCTGCCTGCTGAGATCTAGCGATTCCTGGGGTTTAGGAGAGGTTTTTGCATTCCCCATTCTTCAGCAAGATCAATATTTCTGCACTGCTGCTGGGGGAAGTAGCTGAAGACTCCCCAATAGTAATGGAGAATCAGCAATCTTCAACTCTTAGAGTATGGGTGAGCAAAGTGCACCCTCAGAGCCTCCATACTCCCCAGACTGCCCCTTTTCAGGTTTAAAAAGGATGAATTGCCTTTTCTGAAAGCCTCCAGGAGTGACAATTCACCTTTTAACACCCACACCCACCCCCTTGTTTAATATCAGAAACTACCTGTTTTTCAAAACTAGAAGTAGACTATTTGCTTTTGGGGGATTTTTGGCAGCCTTTGCAGCCTCTGTAGACGCCAAGGTAAAAAATTGGCCCCTTGACCACTCTACTGACCCACCCATACTTTAGGGCCAACAAAGTTGTGCATGTATAATAAAAGTCTATATGAATAAGACCATCTCTTTCTATTACAGAATCTAAGCTTTTCCTTAATATATGAAGAAGGAGTACTTAATATAGTGTTGCATGGGTAGCTTTAGTGTTAAGTAAAATAATGGCAGGTTTGCACATAAACTTTCAAAAGTGCCTGTTATTTCTAATTTGCTTATACAGGTCTGAAGCATGCATTAGACAGTGCTAAACCTAATGACACAAGAGACCAAACTTCCTGCTGTCCCACTGAAACAGTAGAGGAAGTACATGAATTCTGCAGGGCCTTACCTTTTATGGTGACAGTTGCATTTAGTCAGTGATAGTGGAAGTAACTGGTATTGAAATCATAAACACATTGTTTAAAAATATATAGCAGAAACAGATTCTTATAAAGGAGACTTTCATGGTATATTTCAGTGAGCTTCAAGAAGTAATGTAAGGGAAAGTAGAGAAAAAGAAACCCCTTTCTGAAATTAAATGTAGGGCTGATTAAAATATTGTGGTTCATTGTCAAGAGGCTAACTGAATTTCCTGTGTCTTTTGTAAGGATCGCTTTTGTTTGCTTTTTAGTGCCAGTTAGTTTTTTAATTGATAAATAAATACTACTAATAATATTTCTTATATCTTTATGTTTGTGGTAGAGCACCATGAATAAAAGCAGGAATACGTATCTGAACAAAATATGCTGGTAAACCATTGAACTCCTTCTGTTTAGTAACTGATTGACTTTCATCTTATTTGATGGCTTTTTTGCAGCTGATGTGTATGTAGCAGATCTTCCCTGTATTGGATTTGTAATTAAGAACCTCTGTGGTATGAGAATTGAAACTGAGGCGGCTGAAGGTTTTACTTACTTGTTAAATTATTTCTATCCTGGTCTATATTCTAAAATCTATAGTGGGGTACAGCTAATAAAGACAGCTTGAAAACATTTTAGAAACTTAAAGATGATTCAGAAGAATAAAAAGGAAACAAACAAACACACACAAAAAAAACCAACAACCCCAAACTAGTACCAAAATCGAGCCATGGTAATTAAGCCTCAGTAGCTTTGCTGCTAGTTCATTTCCTTTTAAACCAGTACAGGTATGGTGTGTTTTTAGATGATGTCCCAGACAGCAGTATAACTGAAGTTTCTATGATGACCTGAAAGGTAGATTCACACAAAGTGCAATGGAGTAATCTAGATGGGAAATTACCACAGTATTAAATGCTATGGACAACTGTCCAGGAACATACAGTAAATGGTACGCAATGCAAAAACATTCCCAAGTTCCAGTGGCAAAGGTGAATGCCTGAGGAGTCCCAATCTGTGAACTAGCTCCTGCAGCCCTATCCAGAAAGGGTCATGTACTCAGTTTGTGTGCTTGGGAGCCACCAATCCATAGGCCCTCTGACATTTGAGTTCCACTTGCCCTCATCCAGCCCACTGTATCATTCAGGCTAGGCACCAGTCCAGCATTGGCATAGCCTCACCTCATCTCTGATGATGATGAGAAATAGAGCTGGGTGTCATCCAAATACCGATGTTTCACCTTAGAGATAGGCAACTCTGGAAGGCAAAGGGGCCACATTAGATCCCTAGGGGATTTTGGAGGGC